>VKOC01003586.1:0-37653 GCA_009364415.1 Spea multiplicata
GGTTATATACAGCGCTGGGGGTTATTGCTGTATACAGCGCTGGGATGTTTCCGCTTAAAGGGGATGTCATGTGCAAACAGGAAACATTCCAAAAACATACATCATGGTTGCTTATACGCAGTGATGTCGCCGGCTATTTTTATCTGAAATACCTGAGGCATTTTGCAAATAATATGTTTCCGTTTGAGAAGCGCTCGCTTTTGGTACCGAGGCACGCCAAATAAATATTTCCACTTCATCCGTCCTATACGGTTTTGTTTTTTTTTCTTTCTATTATAGAAACATAGAAATTCCCGGCAGATCGGCCCCCATTCGGCCCCCCGTCCAGTCGCAAAGACTCAGACCTTAATCAGTCTTTGCATGTTAGCATTGGATCAAAAATTGCCTATTTTTATAAATACACTAAAAAAAAAACAATATTATAAGAGTTATAATTTATAGAAATATTATGCATTTTCAATCTCAATTCCTAGTTGAATCTGTATCTTAAAGGGTCTCGTGTATATCTTATACTGAGAGGGTGGTAGATAAGTGGAACAGTCTCCCAGTAGAAGTGGTAGAGGCTAATACAGTGAGGGAATCTAAACATGCGTGGGATAGGCATTAAGGTTTGAGTCTTTACAGCTGGACAAACGGACTAGATGGGTTGTACCTGCCGGCTACGTTTCCATGTTCTGTACCCAGAAAACTGAGCAACTAAACCATCGGGGAGGAAAAAAGGGACACAGGGATCTTACGTCAAAAAATATAGATCCACTAAGTTTAATCATGATTTATCATCGCCTCTTTCATCAGAGTTAGGATCTTGCTTTAATGTTAAAATGGTTAAAATCCCTTATTTCATTACTGGTACCAGCCAAAAACACCAAGTCCTCATCATTTACCACCTATTGGTAAAAAAAAAATTAGAAAGTCTTAATCTTAATCACCCATGGGGACTCTCTCATTCATGTAAGTCTATGGCGAAAAGGACTTCATTACATAAACAGGACTTCATTAGCATTGCCATAAAGCATCAGCTCGGTGTGGTGTTGGAGCTGGGAAAAGTCGCCCAAAATATCACATGACTGACAGCAATGGCCGCCTCCATGTCTGCAGATAAAGGGAGTTTATTGGAAAGAAATGAAATAAAAGCAGTTTTCTTAACGCAGAACTAAATTATCATTTATGGCACCGTATATAATCCTCAAAGAAAAATATATCTGGCTTTCCATGGGATTTCCCGTTCAAGGCGGGAAAATATGTTGCGATGAGCAGCTCAGGTCCTGGCCACTTGCCTCTGCTTACTCTCCGCTCTGTGTATGTTGACAGCTTGCGTAGAAGTAGCATGTGGCAGCTCCATCCCCAGCTTATCATTATGATGGCTTTTTTTTGTGCCAAAAAAAGCTGAAAAGTGCTCCACGCGCCATAATGACCTTCCAGGAGCAAGACGCGGGAAGACTCATCGGCGTCTTGTTGAAAGAGCAAGTTAAATGCCATCTTCTCGTCGATGTGACATCAATCAAACCACAATATGGTCATCATGAGATATATCCTCATCTACCAATACGCGACAGATCATGATAAACAAGGCAAGACTGCTTAGACGGAAGCTGTAGCCGTAGGAACTTTTGGTTGTCCCCTTCTGCGTTTCTGTAGGGGCAGCCAGAAGGAGGAGAAGACTGAGGCAGAAGGCTCACGTTCTAACTCTAAGAAGTAAAGAATGCCTTCACCAATTTGCATGCAATGAAACGCACTGGAGTCCATGTATGATGGACTTCAAATTGCATTAAAAAATGGGGACTAGACCGGCCCTTTAGGACCTCTGTGTCCTAATGTCCACAGGGTCCACATACAGGGTCTATAGTGAAGGCACATTTGGAAACCTCAGCAGGGCAGGTTGTGAAAGCCAGGACCACAGTCCCCATATGCAGATAAGGTATGGAGCCTGCCTTCTCTGCGGGTCAACTGGATGCAAAAGGGGATGGGCTTGATGGGCTCCACCCACTTCGGCAACCTTCCACATTTTTTGAAGGTCCTCCAGCCAAATGAATGCATGTTCTACTGAGTTTATTCCGTGTCATCTCTTATGTTCTTGTGCATAGAAGTTCTAGCTTTAACCCATCTAGGGTTCCGTGTCATATGTCAAGGGCATCTGCCAACATGGAATCTGCATGGCGAGCGTCAGCAAATGCAGTTGGCCCCCTGCCTTCACGCATCAGCCCACTGGACCAGTTTGCCACCTGGAGCCTGCTTGACTTAACCTGCCTCTGAAGTTCCTATCTTCTTACCAGAGCCTCCACACACCCAATTTACCCCACTCTTACCCAAAAGTGTTCAGATCTCCATGCAGAGCTAGCCCCTCAGGTCTGACCCGGCTCTTCTCCTCTCAAAACGATGAGACCACCAGGCCAACGTGCATCAGAAGTTCCCATGTATCACCAAATACTATGTGTAGGTCCAAAAAACATAATGTTCAACTTAATGCCCCTTGGGGGCGAGGCTAGACTGATATGCCAATGGCGGATTTTCTGCTGCAATGGCAACAGAATCACCATAAATCAGGTAATTTGTTCTCGACTGAGCTAGTCTCGTAACTGTTTGCTAGTAACGTATAGCACCCCCTCGCCTTCTCCTCATTTAGATTACAAAAATGCTCATTTTTCCCAAATGTTTCTCAAAACCCTCTAGATTCCTCCCAACATATTCAAAGTCCTCCATCGAATTGCCCCTGCCAGCGGATGCCCTATATATATAATTCTTTAATCATGTAAATATATATATTCATTTTTTTTTGCCGGGAACACATAATTGTCATGTGACACAAAAGCATGCACTAATTGGTTATTGCCAGAAAAACTGAGATTTTTTTTAATTGTGATTAAATAAGGAATAAAATAACACATCTGCTACGGTTTTATCCCATACTAGAAAATGCAATTAATGTTTTGGGTTTTTTTTGTGCTAAGTGGAACGGCCCCTTTAAATCCATTCTTCCGCTGATTAGAAGCATGCGGTTTCCATCGGCTTCTAAATTTAATCCTGGCCTCCTTACGCTGAAAAAAAATGTGATGTTTTCATAGAGAAAATAATAAACCGAGAGCATTTTTATTCTCGAGCGTAAACAGCCTGGCCAGATAACTGGAAATCCTGAGAAAGTCGAGTTCAAGTTAATTTCCTGAAATAATCTGACCTCAAGGCCAAAGCGGCGGCTAACAAGAAAAAAAACACAGTTTTTCAAAATGACTTTGGCTAAAAAAAACTAGATTGTGGAAATCTCAAGGTTATTCAACCCCAATAAAGAACTAAGTCACTATAACAAATATAATATAATAATAATATATTATTATTAGATTGCATGGAGAAACATTCTGGTGCAGAAGGAGATCTCTACCTCTAAAGAGTTAACAATCTATTAGATTAAAATTAGGAGACTCCATAGACTTTCATTAGTCAGAGTCCGACTGGTTGATTAAGACCGAGCCATTCCAACCGAGCTTTGTTATCCTCAAACCAGTCATAAAGACCCCGGTGCTCTGAAGTCACTTAAATATAATAACCATCACTTAATATTGTTCTCCTTGAGTATAACCCCCAAAGCTGTATACAATAATAACCCCCCCCTCCCGCGTTGTATACAGTAATATAACCCCAACCACTGTATACAGAAATAACCCCCCCGCCCCTGGCTCTGTGCTTCACCCTGGGTAATTGTCCTTCATGACCTAACGGAGTAATGCCTCTAGTAACTCAAGCGTCAGAGAGGAGATATCGGCTTTAAATTGCAGGAGAGTCTCGGGGGTTAAAAGGCGGTGCAGTCCCACTGATTCCGCTCCTTGGTAAGTTATTCAGCCACGGAAAATTAGAACTCGCCACGCTCGGGGTAGTTTGACGTAGTGGCCGGCTGAGCCCAAATATTTGCTTTTTTTTTGGTCTGTAAACTGTGTATAAAGCGGTGGTCCTTAAGGGGTTAACAATCTGTGCCTTTTAAAAGAGGCACGCCATGGTAAGAAAATGAACCAAACTTGAACCTTAACTCCCATAAAGCCCATATAAAATATTTAGCGAGCGTCTGTCTCCAATCTGTGCGCAGAGATCCTTAAGTTCATGGAAACGTAGAAGTTGACGGCAGATCGGCCCCATTCGGCCCCAACTAGGCTGCACGCTTTCCCTGCTGTAAAGACTCAAGCATTAATAAGTATTTCTGTTTTGTCTCAGATCCAGGAGCCATATGCCTATGCCATGTATGTTTTAATTCCCTCACTGTATTCATCTCTGCTGGGAGGCTGTTCCACTTATCTACCACCCTCTCAGTAAAGTAAAACTTCCTTCCATTCCATCTAAGCCTCTGACCCTCTAGTTTTCTGATCTCTTGTTCTAACGTTTCTCCTCCAAAATAAACTTCCTTCCTGTACTTGATTAAATCCCTTTAACTATTTAAATGTCTTTCTCCCACCCCCCTCTCTCCTCCCCCCTCTCTCCTCCCTCCTGCAAACAAAATCACTATTTTTTGCTCTCTAAACATTTGGGCATGTGGGTCAGCAAAAAAAAAAGAAATGCAACAACAAAAAGAAATTAAAACAAAGAAAACAATAATAATAAAATAAAAAATAATAATAATAATAAAAATTAAAAATAATAATAATAAAGAAATAAAATAATAATAATAATTTAAAAAAGAAAAAAATAATAAAAGAAAAAAAAAATAATAATAATAATAATTAAAAAGAAAAGAAAATAATAAAAAAGAAATAAAAAAATAATAATAATTTAAAAAAGAAAAAAATAATAATAAAAGAAATAAAAAAAAATAATAATAATAATTAAAAAAATAATAATAAAAAAAACGATGCCTGGTTGTACTTAACCCGTCATACAGAAAAAGCCGAAAACAATTACACCTGAAAGCAAACGACGGAATTCAAAAGGCAAAAAAAAAACCAACAAAACATTTCATATATGTTACAAAGGCTGCACATTATAGCCCATAGCTCGGGTACACAGCATTCCTGCCAATTTACATATATAAAAAAAAAAGGATTAAGTAAAGAAAATAAATGAATATAATATAAAGCAGAAACTCAATTTGTTTTTTTGGGACGGAAACAAAAACCTGCTAAAATACTATTATTATAGCACTAAATAGCGTTCCTTTGCTTCCATTGAATACTTTGTCTGAGTCGGTTGGTGCCCTGCATACAATGTCCCTTCTTGTTCTGCTAGAGGTAAAAATTGCCGTAATTTCCGTATGTTCTCATGTATGTAGGAGGCTTCTCCCTTTTCGAGGTCGCTATCGCTTCAGTAGACAAAAGGACAGTTAATATATACGTATTATCTCTGTGGGCTGCCTGAAAAGCACATGTTTCTGAAATAATATCCCTAAAATATATATGAAAAATATATTCAATCAGTGCAAGGTGAGATATTGCGCTCTCACACTCTGGCTCATTCTCTCACACTCTCATTCATGCTCTCACCGGGTCAGAGCATCTCCAAAACTGCAGCTCTTGTGGGGGGTTCTCGGTCTGCAGTGGTCGGTATTTATCAAGTGGTCCAAAGAAGGAAAACCGGCGACAGGGCCATGGGTGGCCAAGGCTCATTCATGCACATGGGGTCAAAGGCCAAGCAGACAAGCTGCTGTAGCTCAAGCTGCTGAAAATAGTTAGGTATGGCCATAATCCCCCTAAATGTTAATAACGCTAGCAAATTAAATACATTTCACAACATTTCCTGTGAATATTGGGATTTACATTTAGTGTCCTGACAATAACAAAATAAAAATAATAATAAAATAAGATATGATAAAAAAAAAATTCAAATATCATGTAGCATACGACGGAATAAATGGGTAAAAGGAAGGATTATTTATTGGCTATTTTACAGTTTTGGGGTTTTTTTTGCTGAAGTTTAATAGCCAATAGCAGCCTATAATTAAAAAAAAATTGTTAAAAATTATAATATAAAAAAGTAAAATAAAATCATTCACGGTATTTCACTTTTATTTGCAAATCATTTTATGTATGCATTAATTACGGATTAAAAAAACTGGAAAATGTCTGTAAAGTCTGCTAAAGATTTTCTTTTTTTCACTTTAATATTTGATATGTCATTTTAAACTCCACCAGGAGTGAAAATAGCAATTTTCGTTACTCCGAGGATCTTTCTGCTTTTTAAAGACGTTTTATCGAGAAACGTGACATTTTATTTCATGATATGTGACAGGTGACTTACAGTTTAGCGATATGGATATGCTTAACTATGCAGCATGTGGGTTTTTAAGCGAAATCTATACTGCATTTAAAATAAAAAAAATGATTTTTTTTTAAGTCCCTATATGCTAATCAATCAAACACCTAAGGAATATCAAGATTGATCTTCGCTTCCACCCCCGGCTCATCTTTTTTTTTAAAATATTAGCATCTTAGGCAGCAATGTATATTAAAAATGTGTTCTGTCTTCATAATCTTCAAGGTGAATATATCAATCTATAATGATCATGACTTCATACAGGGGAAAGCCATTACGCCTCGACAGTCCTTTTCTCGAAAGCCGCAAGCCTGCCAGAATCCTAGCTCCTAATTAATAGTCGAATAAGTAATGTTCTGCATCAACATGCCGTGCTTTACAAGTCATTATATGTATATATGTATATATAAAGGGTTAAAATATCGAAAGGATAGCACAGAATATCACGATTTAAAGGGTAGGAATACACAATCCTTTGGTGTCTTACAATCCTACGTGGGAACTCTCCAGGTATTATCCGGAGTCTCTGGGGGATGCCCTGCTTCCCCGGGTCTCCAGGATAGAGTTGTTTTTAGCCACGGCGCACTCCCCCCCCCCCCCCGATCCCATCCAGTCCTTCCGCTAGGTGCCTTACAATCATGTTTTGTAGCCCCCCCCCCCCGGGTTTTATCTGGGGTCTCTGGGTCATGTCCTGCTTCCCCGAGCCTCCAGGAAAGCTTGTTCTCCAAGGTGTAACATACAGCATACAGTAACACACGTTCATGCTAACATTACGTGCTTACATCCATACTTTCACTCCCTCCCTCTTTCTCTCTCTCCCTCCTTCTTTCTCTCGCCCCTCTGTCTTTCTCTTTCTTCTCTCCCTCTCTGTTTAACTCTCCCCCTCTCTCTCTCTGTGTAGTCTGTGGATCTGAGATGGAGAGCTATATCGCCTGATGGGTAAACAGGAGCAGCAGGATCGTAGGGACAGAGAGATCATGCCCCATGTGGTAACTGCTCTTACTACCCCGGAGAGCGTGAAGGGACCTAGGAACGCTGTGATAAAGCCAGTTACCCCTCAAGTCGCTGCTCCCCAGGGGTTCTTCCTCTCCTGGGTGCTGAAGGATGACTCTTCGTTGGTCCAGAGGTTGCTGTCACCGCGGTCAGCTCTGAAGCCCAATTAGTTGGAATATCCAGCTTTTATGTTATAATTAATATTAAATAAAATGTACGTTCATTAAATGGCTATTTGTCTCTTGCGGTTTTTGGTACAATTGACTAAAAGTAGCTGTAATCATCTGTAAGAAGTATAATGAGTTGAGATTAACCAGAGGAATGGATCGAGCTTGATTGGTATGTACTCCAAAGAGGCCGATGGAATGGCGAATGAATGAATATCATCTCAGCGTTGCTGCAGTTTGAGACTAGATTTCATGTCATATTGGTATAAGCAGAAATGTATCTACCCCGGGCGCTGCCCTCGGCCTGACCTCGGGAAGTGCCACCAGCCACCTCCCTCCGTGTCCTCCATCCTCACAGCATAGTGCCAGAATACGTTATATGCCGGCATGCCGTGTCTTCCAAAGCATAAATGGGCCTGTTGGGGAGATCTGGCCCATTGGGCGGTGGCATATCTGGGGTCCACATTAAGGTAGAGGGACTGCTACCCCCTGGACCTGCCATCTTAGGCCTCCTCATCCTAGGCCGGACGACATTGTTGGATATAAGGGATTTGGATCCCCATGAGGACATAGCTGTTTGCCACAGAAGCAATAGAAGGCTTACCCATCATCGTGTTATGTTATATAGTAATTGTTCTGTCTAATATAATAATAATTATAATAATAATAAGGATTTGGGCTTTAAAGGTTTAACAGCTCTATAACGTAATAGAAAATTATTTGTAATCTTGTTGAAAAATGTGATGCTATTCACACAATATGCGTGCATATAACACAAAAAATTAATGAAATACTGATATCATTTTTTTTTTTGCGCATTTTGTAGATTAGATTGAAAAGGTCAGAAACAAGCCCTTAAGAATGGTTAACTTAACAATTCCATGTTTCAGGCACTTCCGCGCTAACCTTTCCGTAGTGCGCGCCATCGAAAACCTTTAATTAAAACCCAGTAAGACCACGGAAGCCGTAATTAATAGCGATTGCTATCAAGAAAGGCAATTCTTAGCTTCGTATTCTGTTTTGACTACCGCGAGACAGATGGTGCCACGTGTCTACGGATCGGCGTGCGAACAGAGCTCCGCACACGTATCCTGAATTTTAATCGTTTGCATGCATCTCGGAGACGTCATTTAGTGCGGTCAGGTGGAAAGAAGCTAATTATTCGTTCGCGTCGAGAGATGTAAAAGAATTATAAATATTAGTTAAAAAAAAAACTGAACTTATAATCAGATTTTGTTTTAATGAGACATTGTATGCCATTAAATAAACATGTGACCACACAATAAGGAACATTAGGTGTTGACAGTTAATTACAATGAATAAGCCTTTATGCGGGAGCCTTTCGGGATGGCCGCTACCAAATAATATATAACGTTATGAAAAGTTTGGTGCCATCTAACCCCAAAGGGACCAGTGAGTCTCAATTTTGTAGCTACGAAACTTTATTTGTTGCCATGGCCGGATCAGGGACATTTAAAGCCTCCAAATGGTGCTTGGTATGGGTGACTCCTTGGTTGAAGGCTACTGTCTTAGCTGTGGGCTTGGGCACCATCTGTCTACACGATATAGACCCCGGAAAAAAGGTAGTCTAGGAGTCTAGAACAAGACCACATGCCAATAGTGGCTGCCCTATTGGGCAACCAGGCTCCCCGTAGCACCACAGTACAATGGGCCAGTTAAAGGCCCTTGTCTTCAGCCGGTCCATTAATACTATGGACTGTGTCCAGTCGTCCTAGCCTCCATAGTGAATTCAGAAGTGCAATGGATCCTTAAAAGGCAAAGGATATGACATCATATTCTAGCCCTCAAAAGTATCCTTGCATGGGGCAAGGATACTTCTGAGTATCCGGTGGCAGGGGGGCAACTGGTGGCACTGCCCGGTCGAGGGTATCAGATCAGCTATTCAGACTGGTCGATACATGGTGTAAAAGAGGGGGGCAAAAAAAACCACCAAAGCCAAGGGCCAGGGTGCAGATGAAATATACCCAAGCAACTAGGAACCAACAAGAGGGGAGCTAGGACCAGAAAAAAGTCCATCATGGGTAGCTGGAACCAGCCACTTTATATAAATGCCCAGGTTACGGAATGAGCTACAGGCGTGTCAGGAATGGGGGTCTATGAGGAAGCAGATATTCGGGGCCTCCTAGTGGTGACAAGTGTAAGTGCATCACCTCTCAAGGTCACCTGCTCAGGGGCCATGTTTCAAATCCCAAGGGTTCCCGGCACACCCCCACAAATCCTTTTAGAAATGACGGCTACTGCAATCAGCAAACAGACCAGTATAATGCGTGATGGAGGTTTATAGCACGTACCCAAAAAAAAAAAACGTTCTGGTGGAAAAACTGCGGTTTTACGACTTTGAGGAAAGAATTCAACCATCGGCATCGATCAAAGGTAGCCAATAGGGAGCACTACTTCTTCTACTGAACTTTATTTCCTATTCTCGGCCACATAAATATTTGTGGAAGACCAAGGAGAGTATATAAATCCCGTCATGGCTGAATAGCTACCCTCTGGCTGGTTCTTGCAGGACTCGTATCGTATTGTACGTCTCGAATTCTACGGAGGCAACAATGAAATAAAACGGAACGCGTTTGCCATCCTGTATACCGTCGCTGCAGAACGGCATTGGATGCTAGGTGGTTTGGTTTGCACTGCATCATGGGTATTTTTGTACATGAAAATGTCTGTTTATAGGGGCCGTTTACTATCCTATCTGTCAGAGAATGTATATTCAATTACGGCAATATGGATTCTTTTACTGAAGAAAAAAAATGAAGAACATTGAACATGAAGTTTTAGGGGAAGCTGCAGCTCTAGAGCTGACCCTTCTGCAGCTTGAAGCAGCCAATCAGTGGCAGGAAAGCCATTTCCCATTGAGACCAGTGCTTTCTGGACCTCGTTAGATCCTCTGGACCTTCTTGGCCAAGCTGGTGCTGATGCTGCCCGGCGTACGTACGCCATGTTGGTGGGGGGGGAATAAGTCCCAAATGTATAGGGAGGGATTCTGACAAAAGAACAAAAATGATAATTTACAGAGAACGCTCCATTATCACGTGCGTTAAAGTTCCGTCAACGTTTGACAAAGCGTCGATGAAGACCTCATCCTCCTGCGTGCCTAATTTCCGAGCGAAATGTTGGAACAGATCAGATGACATATGTCAACTCGACGCCTATCGTAAATACATTTGTTTCCAGATGTTCAAGCCGACGCTGTTAAATCCTTTTTTTCCACGTCTAAACAAAACAAAATGTATGGGGGAGATGTCTGCTCGGAATCTCGTCGGAAATTAGAAAGATGTCTACATGGTCCATTTGGCTTGGCTGAGAAGAAACAGATAGGAGATATGATAAGGCTTAAATAATCGGTGAAAAGCGAACAAAAACTGTGTGAACTCGTGACGTAGAAGAGGCCATTTAATGGAAACACCTGGAGGTTCCCCACGGTCCACCATTGTCATCATTAGATCTTTGGAGCATGAGTCTCATCAACATTTGTAGGCCAACAATGTTCTCCGTCACCTAAAGTGACACGGTTTGCCTATTTTCCAGCCGTGTTTTTTTGGGGGGGGCTCTTCAGTCTCCCCCAAACAGTTAGGTTGGATTTGACATCTGCTATATGTTAAGAGATGATACCCTTGGAAGTGCCTGAAGCTGCCTCACAGGAGACAGAAGAGAACTGGAGAAATCTCAAAGGCTCTACAACCAAAAAATACCTTTTTTTTCTCCAGCTTGTTGACGAGGCTTATAACACGAGGCGCGAGGACTCCGTACGTGTCTGCAAGTTATTAAAACTGATTATTTCAGGTCTACTTGAGGTTGCCGTGAGGGAAAATACAGCGTAGCAACTTGACCAAGGGCTTAAATGATAGCTCGAGAGAAGATGGCATGATTTATTTCCATAATGTTACTTTCACCTTGAAGTTTCCACACGGCATTACATCGAGTACAATAGGTGATTTCTTTAGCTTTTGACGCATTATTACACGGAGAAAAAAAATGTGAATTTCCTAATACCATGAAAAATGTTTAATTTTACACTATTTACCCATTCCCGGCAAATAAAAAGCCCAACAGAATAATGGTTTTGTGATGTCATAATATATATTATAGTTTGTGAGCCCTGCTTGCTAATCACAGTGTGATCAGTAAAGGGGAGATCTGAGGGAGGAGAGAGGAGAAGCTAAATGTTCCCTTTCCCATAAAATGAAATATATATATTTTTTTTTTTTTTTTTTTTTGTTATTAATAAAAAAAAAAAATAAAATAATACATTTAGCAGTGCAACAAAAAGAAAAAAAATGGGTCATTATTTCAAAAGAAGGACCTTATAATGTATATTTTGTGTGGGTTCATCAAATATAGAAAAGGGCAATTATGGTTTAACAAACATATGGAGAAATATGACAAAATTCCAGTCTTCTGGGTATGAAAAGCACCCGGACCTGAAGGGGTTAAAGATATAGAGATAAAAACAGCTAAATTATATGTATATTATATAGGCTCCAAAACTAGCTAGTTTTCAATAGAATTAAAAAATTAGCTATACAAAGACTTAAAAAAAAACCACACCTTAATTAAAACTTCTCTGAATTTTCTCTGGAAAATTTTTCAATAATTATTTTTCTAAATATAATCTAAATTTAAAAACCAGCCACTGGTATGTCTTTTCGATTCTGTCTCCATTCAAGTATTGTTTTTTAAGTTTACCAAAATTTTACAAAAATATTAATTAATATAAAATAAATATATATTATGAATAATTTAAAATAAATTAAAAAAAAATAAAAACAATATATATATTAAATAAATAATTTTAAATGTTTTTTTTTTAATTGATGTTCCCGTCCTAATGACTTTTAGTATCTAATACTTATAAATTTAAATGTATGCATTTAAATATTTTTACATATGATGTAAAGTATTAGAAGTCAAAAATGTGTTTTTCAATAGAAATTGCCCATGTAGTTTTAAGGAAATTTCGTTCACCTGGAACTGAAAATTGGAAAGGGAAAAAAAATTGCTTCTCCCTGCCGAAAAAATTAATGTGAGTGAAAATGCTGAAATCGTACATGTGTGTGTAAAAGCTTGTTTTAGAAAAATTATTTAACGAAAATGGTCGTAGCTTTCAAAAGACTTGCAGACACCATGCTATGAAATCACACAATTTCTGCACTGCATCTAATATGAAAAAATGCTCAGATTTATGTATGAAGAAATGGTTATTTTGCCTGGGGTTCACACAACAAAAAGTTATGTAAGGTACATACATCCCTAATGTCCTGTTTCTTGAGAGACAGTCCTGCATTGTCGGGCAGTGGGGATCACGGGCCAGCTGGGGAGACCCTCTGATCAATGGAGCTCCACTGCAGCTCCCACGTCGCCACCTCGCTGCACCCTAAAGCTGATTGCTGTGAGGTGACTTTTTCGACAAGGTGGTGGGTGACCAAAGCCCCTGATCCCACTTACTTCTGAACCCGACCGTTCCTGCCTCTGGCCACAACGATCAACACAGGTGTCCCGATTAATACATCGGAATTCTTGGCAAGATTCGGCAAGGTGTCCACCACCACAACTTGTGGTGTCCGCCACCCTGCTGGCTCTCTCGATAGGACTGCCAATCGCTGGAAGAGCGGGGATGGTTGGGGAGATCATGGTCAGTGTAGGACTTTACCTGGATACCCTGGGTCAAACGCATAGGCATACCTGGGAACTCCCTGGGTTTTGCCTGGAGACTCCGGAAAAAGCTTCTCTTCTCCAGTTCGACACCAGAATCCTCTGGGTCACGTGGGCAGATCCTTACATGCCTCACTCCCCGTCCATTTCTACTTTAAATGGGGGTGTTTCCCGTGACCTCAGTGGGACGGCAGCAGGAACGCCCCCGATGCCAACAGTATGGATGCCGCCCACCGGCGTCAGCGGGACTGCCCACCGACGTTGTTCCTGGCCACTTCTAACTAGGGTAGGCTCCGAGCAGCCGGAGCCCACAAGCTCCCAGGTATGCCCATAGGTTCCAAAGTATGATAGCCAGACATTATAGAAGAAGGGTCCTGTGCCAAAGAGCTTACAGTCTATATATATATATATATTATATAAACTACTTTATGCACATTGGTTGAGAATTTTGCATTCTTTATTTGTAGCTGTCATTCATTCACTCTATTCATTATCTGAATGTATTATTCATTTACCTGTCATTCATCTCTGGTCGATATCCACTTGAAGCTATACCGCCTACATACGCCAATGTATGTTTTAGTTAAAGGGTTAACATACACCCGCACGGCAACACAGGCGTCTAACTCCAACACAATATACGTAACGCAATCTTAAATAATAGATTTAAGTGTCACAAATGACAAGCTAAATATACTCCTCTGTGCCCGCTAAATGTCAGCACGAGACTTCGCGCAAAAAAATAAAAAAAGTGTCGTTTGTTCAATCCTGAAATCGATAAAGGAACAAAAGTTAATCGTCTTCTGCCTATTTTAATTATAGCTTTTTTTTTCTTTTCTATGAAATTTCTATAGGTCTCGAACCTTCATAATCTACGTCTCCTGCATTTAAAAACTCTCCATGTGGCCGGGAGTAAAAAAAAAGAAATAAAAAATATATATTGTATTAAAAGTTTTCTAGAATATAAAAAAAAAAGATATATATAAAAAGATATAAAACGATATTCAACCAATCTATGGATCCAAATTACTGCTTTTTTTGTCTTTTTTTTGCTATAGTCATTTCATTTCGTAAAATACGCCAAGCTGGAAGCCTTATCTAATGAGTCCGGGTTTTTAAAGGGTCCCTCCAGCCGTTATATTCACTTCAATGCATACGACAGCTAAGTGTAGCCCCCCAAATTAACAGGGGGAGTTCTGCAGATTCTCCATGTCCATTTGCCCCTTTCCCTGCCCCCCCCCCAGATGCAGCAGATGTGTCCAGCCAACCATATCTATGGTCATCTCCTTGGTTAGGGTCCCAGAAGGGTCTAACAAGACCCCCTCAATGTTTAGGGAAAGTACTCCCACTGATTCCATTGGGGACACTTTCCTTCCACTGATTGACTGCTTTAAGTACGCGATCGGTGGCATGAAAGTGGGGCCAGGAAGGGAGCATCGCAACTTTACTCCATTTTAAAGCACTTGAGGGTCTCCTTAAGCATGAGCTGGCCATAGAAGTTTCTCCTGCTGTAAAGACTCAGACCTTAACCAGTCCTTGGTCTCGTCTTAGATTCTTGCCGCTTAGCTTTTGGTAGACTTGAGGCTGACCTTTGTAGTAATATTGGGTGTTGCTTTCATTGGGAGCCACCCTGGGCACCTTCGGCATATATGTTGGACCCTTCATTGGTCTTTTTTTATAGGATTTTTCTCTGAAATTGTCTTATAATTGAGAAAATACGGTGTAATTTGTAAGATATATGAGGATCGGTGGGTCACAAAGTCATAAAAAAGTCTTGTGAAGCCCCACCCCTAGCCACGCCTCCAACCACACCCCCTTAAACAAAAAAGTGTTCCACTTTGGCCACAGAAAAAGTCAGCATTTATGATATATATATGTAACGCAACTACACTTTTAAGCATAATTAATAAAAAAAAAAAGCAAATTTCAAACTTAAATAAAACAGATAATAAAAAAAAAAAAAAAACAACAGTTAAATAACAAAACTACTCCGGTGAAAACCACAGCGATTTTTTTTTGCTTGAGTAAAAAAAACAAGGGAATAGCGGTATTAAGGAAGCGGTTACCAATAACAACTTATCAAATGGAAAATATTGACTCGCAACGTGCCACTGAACAAAGGAATTGTATTATCAATTATCTCCCAACCATAAACCAAAGACGGACTTTTCACTCCCTTAAAACATAAATGGAACACATTTTGTTCCGTAACAAACATGACAAGGAGAAAAGCCGATAATAAACAGGAAGCTCCGGCACGCCGCGACGGGCTGTGTCGAATTATTTTGTTGGCGCTCGGTCTACTTTTTCGGCTTTGTACTTTCTTTTTTTTATGTTCTTATTTTTTATCGTTTTTGTAAGCAAGAATTAATTTTACTTATAAATGAAAAAAAATAAGACAATGCACTTACGATGCCTTGGCATGGACATGGGGGAAAAAACGTTATTATTTAATGCTGTAAAGGATTGGAATGAGTTCCTCAACACATTCCGCTTTGACAATGGACAATAATTTTGGGTTGAAACAAAGCAGTTTTGGTGCAGAATTAAAGTAACTCAGACAATAAACAATTGGTTCGTCGGTTGAAGGAATGATGTTTCTGGAATTCGAAAGTGTGGGTGAGTAGAGCGTGGTGGAGGTCCCCACACCAACTTCTTGGCGCGTTGGTGGTGCCCAAGGTCTAAGTCCTTACTGCTGGGTGGTGGGATACGATGTCATATTCTGGGACAATGGAACTTTGGAGGCTGTGCCAACACAGCACAGTTAGTTGGTAGTATAACTAAGCCAGTTGAGGAGATCATCCCTTTTAACTGGTCCATTGAACAGGGGTGCTACAGGGAGCCATATCCCCAAACATGACGGCCAAGCTCTCTCTGTTATGTTGTCACCCCCTCTGGACCTGCCACCCTAGGTCTAGTTAGCCTTGGTCAGAATCTGCCATTGGTTCTTGGACTTTATTGGTAAGGAGAAGGTATGCCCAAACTGGCCAAACCATGGGTCTAAGAGCAGGTGGCAGGTCCAGAGGAAGCTTGCAGGTCAACCAGGAACCCGTGGAGCTCCACTGCTCAATGGACCAGGTACAAGGAGACTTATCTACCCACATTGTCCATTTACATTTCAGTGTTGGATGAAGATGCCATGGTGACTGCAGAGGTAACTGTCAAGAAGTGATAGGGTGAGCTCCTCTTTTATCAAGGAAAACGGGTAAGTGGTGAAAACACTGGGTAAATACAATCACTGCATGTACATGACTTTTGAACCTAGAAGTTGCCTTCCATTCCAATATTTCTGTACATCTACTTTTCCAACGGGTCTCGAGGACTTTAAAGCGATAATTGCTTTCTCAATAGGATATACAGGGAGATAAATGGCGTGTAAATCAATAGAGACTCTTCGTTTATTGGTTTATGTTCCATTTATCACCAAGTTTGCTCCTCGGATCATTCAGATCCTTCTCTCGCGCACCATTTAAAATGAGAAAAAGGTCTCGCCGGATGAGGAACTCTCATTTAAACCTATAAACTCAGCAAAAAATTATACTGGGGCATGGTACATTTTAAAATTTAAAGGGACAATGCTAATGAAATGTATATATTCTGCTGTTCAGATATAGTCGTTCCTCGTCCTCGGGAGTCTAGGTTCTAGGTAGCTCTAGTGGTGGGAATTTGGGATATGGTGGCAGCAATAATTAGCCGTAATCAAATAAGACACTTCATGACGTGATTATATTTTAGTGACAACATGCCCAATGCTACATCGAGACCAGCTTTCTTTGGTTATTAAGACCATGTATGGCAATTCTCCAGGTTTGACCCAGAGTCTCCAGTTGAAGTTCTGCTTCCCAGAGTCTCTGGGTCAGTCTATTTTTTTTGGCCGCATCCGCTCCCTGCCTGTTAAGTCCACTCCACTCCCCTACTTACACTAGTGCGGCTGGTCTATCCCTAACAACGGCACTGTTACCTATTGTGTAAACACACACTAGCATACTTACACATACTAACATACTTACACACACTAACCCATACACACCAGGTAATATACTTACACACAGCCAGAAGAATGTAGGACCCATACTCAACCATTCAACCATACTAACACACACACTAACACACTAACACACACACACTAACATACTAACACACACACACTAACATACTAACACACACACACACTAACATACTAGCACACACTAACATACTAGCACACACAATAACACACTTATTACTATTTATTGTTTTGTATAGCGCCATCAAATTCTGTTGCACTGTACAATAGGTAGACAGGATATAACAAGTAGTATGCAACATAACTATAACAGGTGAGCAGGGCCCTGCGCACAGGAGCTTACAATCTAGAGGGAGTTAGGGTGTATATTACCTGGTGTGTATGGGTTAGTGTGTGTGAGTATGTTAGTATGTGTAAGTATGAGAGTGTGTGTTAGTATGTGTGTTAGCATGATTGAAGAACAATTGGTTCCTACATTATTTTGGCTGTGTGTAAGTATATTACCTGGTGTGTATGGGTTAGTATGTGTAAGTATGTTAGTATGGGTAAGTATGCTAGTGCGTGTTAGTATGTTAGTATGTGTGTTAGCATAATTGAAAAACAATTGGTTCCTACATTATTCTGGCTGTGTGTAAGTATGTTAGTGTGTGTTAGTATGTTAGTGTGTGTTAGTATGTTAGTATGTGTGTTAGCATGGTTGAAAAAACTGACTCCTACATTTTGGCTGCGTGTAAGTATGTTACTTGGTGTGTATGGGTTAGTGTGTGTAAGTATGATAGCGTGTGTTAGTATGTGTGTTAGCATGATTGAAGAACAAATGGTTCCTACATTATTTTGGCTGCGTGTAAGTATATTACCTGGTGTGTATGGCTTAGCGTGTGTAAGTATGTTAGTATGTGTAAGTATGCTAGTGTGTGTTAGATGGGGGCCTCCAGAACTGTACCCTGCGCTCTAGGTGAGGTCTGTAAAGCTTGCATCTACACGACTCGCAGGTACAAAAATCAACGAATAAAAGGTCTTTGTGACGTAAGAGTATAAAAAGAACGCAGCTCATTCATGAAAGGTAAAAGTTAATAGGCTCTTTGAATTATCTTTAAGAAGCGCCTTGTCTTGGGAATTTTCGGCATATGGTTTGAAGATAAACAATTTTCTCCCGCGTCGCCTTTCAATTATCGCAGGTTAATGTACGATATTGTCGCTGCAGCTAGTCTCGTGGATAGAATCCCGAAAACCACATTAATGTAGCATATAAACATAATTATCGTCTCATTAGGGATTAATAGTTATTAGATCCCAGGATTGCAGAAGTGAAGAAAAAAAACAAAAAAACACGAAAGCATTGCAGTGGTATTGTATTTCGGGGTAATAAAGCAAAGATTTAGACAATTTTACTCATTTAACACTACGCACTTTGGCCTCCCTTTCGAGTAATTCTTTTTTGGAACATAGGGTTAAAATCATATTTCCTCCATGCTAGTAGGAACCCATAAATAATAATAATTATTATTATTATTATTATTGCTATTATTATCATTATTTATGGCATTATATGGCTTTGTTTATATGGCTATTATTATTTTATGCGCTATTGTTATTATATTGCCTATTATTATTAATATTAATTATTATATTATTATTATTATGGCTCTTAATTATTATTATTATGGATATTGTTATTATTATTGCTATTATTATTACTATATTAATTATTATTGCTATTATATCATGTGATTATTTATGGCATTATTATATTATTATGGCTATATTATGATTAGCTATTACGATATTATGAGCTATTATTATTCTCATTAATTATTATTATATTATTATGCGCCAAATATGTCATGGATGGACATGACATCACTTCCCATTCTCTATATATTTTTCCAACACTTACGTATTCTTAAAACCCATAGAAACTTTGGCCATACGCCTATCCCACGCATGTTTAAGTTCCCTGACTGTATTAGCCTCTACCACTTCTGCGGGGTGGCTCTTCCACTTATCTACCACCACATATATATATATATCTCGGCTGGGCCCTTCCCTAGGTCTGGTCCAAGGCAGCCGCTTCCTTCTCCTTATCGGAAATCCAGAACAATGATTTTTCCTTTCTTATCCCACTAGCGGCGATGTTTCGCAGAGGTCTCCCGCATTCCCTCCCGCCGCGTGATTGACATGCGGATCATGCAGCCGCCTCCCCCCGGGCTCACACGAGTCGCTCTACCAGAACAAGCGCTTTCAATGGCGGCATATTAATAAATCGCGCCGAAAGCAAAGGCAACATTCTCCTAAAGGTTACTAATTGAAATTACTTTTTTTTTTTTATATTTTTTTTTTTTTTTAAGCAGCACAAAAAGAAGAAGCATAAAAAAAAATTAATAAAAAATTAACAAAAAATGTTATAACGGAAAGCTTTATTGGTTGGGGGGACGTGGATTAAGTAGAGGGAAGAATGAATTTCTTTGTGGTTTGGAATGTTCTGTGAAACATTTCATTCTTGGTAAACAATTGGTTTTGTGTTTTTTGTTCTTACTTTATAGGGGTGCGAAAAACCACGTGAAAAGAAATATAAAAGAAAAAAAAAGACCGAAAACTGTAATATTTGAAGGAAATACAAAAAAAAAACATATTTGTAAATAATGATTTTTTTAAGAAAGGCTAGGGGGGGAAAAACATTTTTTTTTCTATTGATTGGGAAAGAAATTCAATTTTAATCATTTATAATTATTATTCAATGTCTTGTTAATGTCTTTGCTGGCCGTTGTGTCATTAATTGTTGCAGGCAGTTTCATTTGGAGGCTTGCGATATCATACCTGCCAAGTGTCCCGGTTTCTACGAGACAGTCCCGACTTTCAGGCACTGGTCGTTCTGATCTCCTCTGATCTCCCCCGACCTTCTCAGGGAGCTGTAAAATCAATGGAGGTCTCTGCTGTTGCATCCATTTGGAGGTCACACCTCACCACCTGGGACCCCTCAGAAGCCGAAGGCCGCAAGGTGGCTCCTTGGGTAGGGTGGGCAGGTTGCCCTGCCCCTGACCTCATCCCCTCCCCACACTCCTCAATCTGGATACCTGAAATGTCAGGGTGGTTATTCAATATATAGGTGGCCGGTTGGCCCGGGGAGCAGGGTCCCCATTGTCAGGACCAGTCTACTCTTGGAAGGCAGGAGTGAAGTCACATAACAGGATGCTAAGAAGCCTTGTGGTAATAGCGTGGCCACTCACACAGTGTCTGGGCAACTGGGCAAGTTAAGGGTGTGAAGTGCGATAGAGTGAGCGTGTGTTATATATATGTATATGTTATGGTGTCAGCGTGTGTGTTAGAATGAGCGTGTTGTGTGATTGAATGAGTGTATGTGTCTGAGTGAGTGTTAAGAGTGGGCATGGGGGTAAGTGTATGTGTGCTAGTGCAAATGTTAGTTCCCGGGGGGTTGCTCAGCTTTATCTGCTCCTCAAGCTAGAAGGTGCTAAGCCTTCCCTGGCTGTATTATCTGCAGTGATATTTTACTTAAAGGGCAGTAGCTAAGTAGAACAGCCTTCTAGCAGAAGTGGTAGAGGGGATTTAACATGCATATGGCTCCTGAAACGGGCAGACTAGACAGGGCCGATCTGCCGGCAGATTCTCTGTTCCCGTCTTATTTAAGAGCCGGGGGGGGGGGGAGGGTGGGCAGCTTCAATCAATCCCGAAAAAATAACGGCAATTATCGTCATTAATTACCCTCAGCGTATTTCTAATAAAGGCAGCCTATCATATATGACTCAGCATCCTCTCCCGGCCGAGGCTGCCATCGAAATAATTAATTCCAGAATAGTGAATTTTTCAACTCTGCGGATGACATTGGGCAAAAGTAATTGAAAAGGGAAAAAAAATAAAAAGATATCTGTGCAGTAATTACCGTCTAATGTTGCAGGAAAGCAGGATGAGAGGTTTAAAGGACCATAAAGTAGGGAAAATCATTAGATGGGTCCCAGCGGAACGTACAGTGAGTGGCTGAGGAGTGGGCCGGATCAAGGAGAAGGCTTTACAGTTGACGCGCAGGCAGGACCACCGTCGGAAATATTGGGGCCCCTCTGCTCAATGCCACCCCATGTTCCTTCTACTCCACCGTTCCCCCATTATGGTCCTGCAACATGCTCCTCTCTCGGGCCTGCCCCACAACGGCACCACCAGACCCTAAGGCCCACAAGAGCCCAGGAACGAGGAGCAGGCCACGAGAAACGTGTAAACTCTCTGGAGACCCCCTGTGAAGTGCCGCTAATGGAAAACTCCGGGTCGGAGGAGCGGCTTTATGCCCCACTCCCCACCCATTTGCCCCTTAAACAGTGTGTTCTGCAATGTACTTCCGGCCCGCTTCCCGCAAGGGGGGCTCCAGGGCCATTAACTTCACAAGTAGGACACGGTCTCATGTAGGCGACCACAAGGGCCAATTTCTAGGTCACGATGACGTGGCTTGTGGCAGGTAGGACAGGGAGGCCGGTTCCCTTCGCTTGCCCATGCCCCCTCCCATTACCCTGGTACTGGCTGTACCCCCGTGATGGCGACCCCGCTCACATGCCTTTGGCTTTTCCAATGCTCAAACCTTTCGCTTGCGTTGAACCGTAAATATGAAACGTATAGACTTTCCGTCGGAAGAATATCGGCGCCTCGGAAAGTTTGCTTTAGGTCATTGGACGCCAAGTTCTTAGTAACGCGTACTAATCCATCTCGGCATTACGCAGCTGCAAGATGAGGAGACTGGGGGGGGGGGAATACCTAATAATTCAAAGTAAACAAATCGAGGCGTCCTGTATTTCCTGGAACGCCGCGGCCGGGAACAACATAATTAAGTTGACGCCGCTGCTATCAAAGATCTAAGGCAGGCATGCCCCTTCGCTGAAGCGTGGAAACATGGACCTACAGCCAGGTGGCACTCATTAACACAGGTTGAAGTTACTTCACTTGGAGGGCGGAACAGCCGCCCGGCAAAAGTGGTAGGGGCAAACACAAGACCATGGACTGATTAAGGTCTGAGTGTTAACAGCAGGAGAAAAGGGCGAATAGACGGGGGCCGGGTGGGGCTGATCTGCCGGCAGATTCTTTGTTTCTACGGGCTGCTCTTTTCCTCCAAAGAAGACCCCTCTGCGCATGTGCAGAACGTTCTCCCTTTGACTTCAAGCAGGCAATCAGTGGAGTGAAACGGCAGCCCACAGAGGGGAGTGTGAGCATGACTGTGTATGAGTGTGTGTTTTAGTATAAGTGTGTATATGTAAATGTGTGTGTTAGAGGGAGTGTGAGCATGACTGTGTATGAGTGTGTGTTTTAGTATGAGTGTGTATATGTAAATGCGTGTATGTGTAAGTGTCTGTGTTAGAAGGAGTGTGAGCATGACTGTGTAGAAGTGTGTGTTTTGGTAAGAGTGTGTATGTGTAAATGTGTGTGTGTTAGCATGAGTGTGCATATGTGCGTGTTAGTATGAGATTGTGTAAAATGTATGCCAGAGAAAATGTTACTGGAGGGGGGTTCACAAGAGGCCGATGGGGCCACTTGGGGCCAAAAGGTGCCAGCCCTCCCCTGGTTGTGTTTCACCTCCTTCCCCAGTGAGTTTCTGCTGCAGGAAGAGTTGGCCTGGCCCTGTATAATGCATAATTCAATAATAGTGAAGTGAAGGAGTAACCCTTCTGACAACACTCTCTTTAGTGAATAAACCCTTAAAACACCGGGGTCTCCTTTTAATATGGCCCCCCCTGTATGTGTGAGGACTAGGATATTTGTTAACCCCTTGATGACAAAGGCCGTACATGTACGGGCTCAAAATGCATTGTTTACAATGGGTTTAGGAACCGGCCCGTTGTCCTTAAGGGGTTAATAATACATCAGCAGCAATGGGATAGCGACGCAAAACTGAAATATTCTTTAATTTCTGCCTTTTTTTAGTTTTCTTACCTTTGGTCACTGACGCCTAACGGCCCATAATCACTAAATAAATAGCAATTAGCTTTTAGCGCCACGCTAATTTAGCTAAATGACATTAAACGAAGGGACTTAATTCACAATTAAAAACAATTTAAAGTCAGGCGAGTTTTACGGAAAGCCTCCACTTCAACGCACTTTTCCTAAGTAACGGAAAACAAGATCATTTTAAACCTAATCGTGCCAAAAAAAGACGCGAGCGAAAGAATTATGTACACGGCGCTGGCCGCTCAGCAATACGGATACGGTTTCTGCGGGGCAGCCATGATTAAAACATAAGGTTAAAATCACTTATTCTTCAATGCGATGATTAATGGTACGAGCCGTTTATGGTGACATCGTCGCGGCGCTGAAAAATGATGCAATTACCCTTTTTGAATAGAAAAGTAAAAAGCTAGTTAGCGAAAAGGCCTGCGTTGTACAATTTAATGGTTAAGTTTGGGTTCCTCCCGACTAAAACGTTGGGGAATTCGTAACATTGTTTTTTGTTTTTTTTTAACACATGTTAATAAAGCTTTCTTTAAAAAAAAATAAGTGTTTTCTAAACAAAAATATATTATTAATAATAATTATAATATATAATATAATAATATAATATAATTATATATAATATAATTATAATTATGTAATATATAATTAATAATAATAATAATATCATGTATAATATATATAATAAAAATCATTAAAAATTCCTACAGAAATTTGCATGATGGGCCATTAAAGGGTTAATATTATTTTTTTTTTAAAGTCTAATTTAGAAAGTTCCAAGGCATGCCTATTATTTATAAGGATTTATAAGCCGGGCATCAATATTGATGGGCCATTAAAGGGTTAATATTATTTTTTTTTTAAAGTCTAATTTAGAAAGTTCCAAGGCATGCCTATTATTTATAAGGATTTATAAGCCGGGCATCAATATTCATGTGATGATGTCACATGCTGACATCACTTTTGTTCCGATCCATCCGATGCTTCCGGGTCGAGAGGATGATGGGTAGTTAGCATAATAACACAGTAATTTAGGTTGGAAAAAAGCAGCCATTCATGACCCAATCTCCACCCCTCTTACCGCCCTATACCCCGCCCACTTAGGCAAGCCCCACCCATTTAGGAAAGCCACTCCCCCAGGAAAGGAGAGAGCTCCGGCTACCCTACCCTGGGAAGTTCCCAGTTATAAGCATAAGGTCATTATTGATATTATTATAACATTATAAGTAATAACATTAGAAACGAAATTAGAAATAAAAAAAATATATATATTTACCAGAAATCTTTATTAAAAAAATGCCTTTTTGACACGTTTAAGGACCATAAATGTGTCAAAAAAGGCAATTTTTTCAAATACAGATTTCTAAAGATTACTCAAAAACCAACTTTTTTGGTGAAAAGAATGCCAAGGGTATTTCAGGAAAGCAAATTTCTCTAATTTTAGCAAGCCCTAGAAGTTGCCATTTTAGTAGACGAGTATATTTTAATTGAAGATTTTGAGCGACCAAATAAAAAAAGACTTTAGAATATGCAATTTCCTACGCACAGTATGAGGCACAAAAGAATAAAATTGCATCATGAAAATGAAAGAAGATTTTAATTATATAAGGAAGCTTAAAGTGGCTTTTTTTGTTACATTTAAGCTATAATACAGTATTTTTGGCAGCTAAAGCAACACAAAATGGGCACATCTCTCAGCTAAAATTTTCTAAAAGAAAAGGAAAAAAAATTCCTTTACGTCAAGTGAAATCTCCTAAATCTTTTTTTTTTCTTCCCCTCTTAATTTCAAAGCGGGATGAAAGAAAATCAGGCAAAAATATAAATTTTATTATTGGGTATTAATATTATAGTATATTTTTTTTTTTATTATTATTATTATTTTTTGTAAATAAATACATATTTTTAATAATAAAATGGTAAAATATTATTTTACAACCTGAAAAGAATAATTCCAATGGCTTGCTGAAATTAACTTTCTAGTCATCAATAACATTTATTATATATATTATCATTATATTTTAAATATTATTTTATATTATTGTATTATATTTTTTTTAATTTATTTTTAAAGTTGGGTTACTTAAAAAAAAAATCTCTAGAATGCCATTCATTCGATGATTATAAATTAATAGAAAAACCGCAAAAAAAACAAGTAGCCTTTTTTGAGATCCGAATTTGAAGTTTCAACACGGCGTCCATACTGCGTTACCCTTGCATTAATTATCGTCCCTTTCAGTGGCTCAGATGCAGCGGTGACCCGAGTCTTTTTGTCTCGTTAAAGCGGGGATTTATTAGTTGCTTCCTGAGAAGATAGAGGAGGAAACGAGCGGAATATCAATCAGCTCTTCTGCTCGACTTGACATCATATCACACAATACAACCGGGATGTCTTTAGGTCGGGGGGGGGGGGGATAAAATCGGACGACATGGGACTTTGATGTCCTACTCGAAGCAACGCCCTATGCACACAATCAATGAGAATACCAAAAACCTACTATCATAATAAATGAAACTCTTATTCTGAATAAATTAAAATAAAAAAAAATATAAAATATATATAAAAATAAAAATAATTGTATAGTAATTTTAAATTAATTTTTTGTTTTGTTTTGTTTTGTTTATCCAGGGCGAGGTCACTAACGTTCTTTTGGCTGAAAATGGAAATCTACGTCGTTGAGGATTGAGAATTACCAAGATGCACCAATTAAATAAAAATGTACTCTTATTAGACATCAATTAAAAATAAAAAAATATAAATAATTAAAATACTAATATAATAGTATATAATTAAAATAAAATATAAAGATTAATATATAATAATAAAATTGTTTTTAATTGTTTTATATTTTTTTTGTTATCCAGCACTGGTTTCTTTTGGCCGAACAAAATGGAAATCCACGTCGTTGAGTAAGATCTACCGCTGACAATAGGAGGTTGGAAGGATGAATTCGAAATTCTAGAATTTCCAAACAGTCCGAGCGTTTTTCTTGCGCTGTCTTTTAGGACCAGACTTTATCCGCCTATATGAAGTAGAGTTAAGGGGGGGGGGGATAGAACGCCCCAATAAAACATTCAAATTGTAAATTAAATCAAATAAAATGAATGATTCTTATTAAATAGAAAGGTAAAAAATAGTCCATAATAATAATTAAATAAGATAATGAAATAATAACGTTAAGAATGCTAGGCGGCGGATAACAGAGGGCGATTAGCGGGCGGCCAAAGCTCGACACCCGAGCCATGTCCGGTCCAACAGAGGGTGAATAAATATGAACAAAAATTTTGGTCATTGTTTAGAAGAAAAAGAAAAAAAAAAGTACATAAATAAATAAATAAATAAATAAATAAAGGCTGGCAGCGCACTTTACCAATGTGAAGTAAATATATATATATTAATTTTGG
This sequence comes from Spea multiplicata, assembly GCA_009364415.1. Classification (NCBI taxonomy): domain Eukaryota; kingdom Metazoa; phylum Chordata; class Amphibia; order Anura; family Pelobatidae; genus Spea; species Spea multiplicata. The sequence goes on from VKOC01003586.1 coordinate 26,410, forward strand.
AAATGTGTTAAATTTACCATTCTGCTCTAGGAGCACTCTACAAAGTAACAGGAGAAACCCGAATTTAAGTAAAGCACTTTTACCTAGAGAGCTAAAAGCACGGCGTTTCCATTAGCAAAATCATTTCTAGCAAAATGCCGATTATTTTTTATCTGTTTCATCCAAAAATCGCCGAGTACTTCAAAAGGAAAGTATTTGTAATAATTCAGCGTTTCGGTGTTTTTGCTTGCAATGGAAAGTTGCCCGTCCTGTGTATTACTTTATTTTCTTCTTTCGTTTTAAGTGGCTGTATTGCTAAAGCTTTGTACGTAAAAAAAAGAAAAGCGTGAAAATTCCAAAACAAAAATGTTCAATTCTAATCTGATGGACCAGATCTGTAAAAAGAAATAATCAATAAAAAATAAATAAATAAAAATAAATATATTAAGATTAAAAAATATATATATTTGATATATATTATTAGATATTATATAATTGATAATAATATATATATATATATATCTTTATTTTAATGCCAATCGTAAATTGCTATCAAAGCGTAATTCAGTCTCCAATATATTAGTAATACCATTTAATTATTTCTTTTGTAATTATTTTATAAAAATTTAATTTAATTATGATATATATTATAGGTTATATATTGTACTATATTGATAAATAAATGATTTATAAATAATCGCTTGAATAATTTAATATTTATATAAAAATGATAGATGTAATTTATATATGTTTAGCATGTATATTCAGACCCACCAAAAATATGTTCACTGCAACACTTTCTGATAAAATTCGAAATTGTACTATCAGCAGAATATATAATTCCTCGTCTGGGTATAAATTTTCAGGATTGTAGAAAAAAAATAGTTTTTTTAAATTCTCCAGATTTCAATGGAATAACCGTTTCTAGTATGGTTTCCAAATACGCCAACATTTTTATGTAAAGTCAGGATAATACGGGAAAATGATGTATGTCCTGTCTCCATTCACAAAGTCGGGGGACGATTTTATAATAGATATTTGTTATTGAATTAATATCTATACTTAATAATTAATAATAATTAATGCCATCCAAACTTAATTAATAATTAATTGCAGCTATTATAAGTATAAAGCACCATTGTTGTGATGGAGCCCATGCCTGGCTCTACCAACCATTCTTACTTCCAATGTCTATTTTTTCCCCCCAAGGTATCACCAGAAAGCCCCCCCATGAGATCTGACCATGACATCAGAGCTTTATGTTTCCTGAAATAAACAAGTATCATCCTATTCTTGACATGATATTCTAGTAATTTATTCTGGTTCTATCCTAAGAAATACAGTACTGGATGTATTACTGAAGAGGAATCTTCATACTTGGGATCGTCAAAGTTCTAGTGACCCCAGAGGTCAACCTCTGCTTCTCCCCACGACAAGGTTGAGGGAGGTGCGACCAGTCATACCAAGGGGCTTGATTGGCAACAAACAGCCAAAGAGGGGCAGAAGTAAATGGAACTTTGGAAGTTCAGGCTAGAAAAGAGGCACCTAAATGGTTGGGCTTATCTCTGTCAACATTATCTCAATGACAATGAATACATTTGAGGTCCTTTGAAGGTTCTTCCAGGATGAATCTTCACACCACATGCAAAGAGACACAAGACGCCCCTGCATAACACCAGAGGAGCCACTGTTCAATCTCAAGGAAACAAATATGTTATCCTCAGTAAGGAGGACCTTAAAGCTTTGGAATCCACTGCATATCGATATCCTATCCGACACAATCCAACAGTCCACTATCTTTGAAGTGATAAGACCAGCATAAGACTAGTCCTTAAGTCATAGATCTCGGAAGGTCAACGGGCATCTGGTCAAGCGTGGTCACCTCGCACACCTGTAGAAGAAACACTGAACTAAGGGCCTTACGGGGCTACTGGGTTGAGTGATTGGCCAGCGCGCAGCCACGTTACTAACTCTGTGTGTACACGTGAGAGAATGTTTGCGTTCCTTGGCTTCATGGAACTGGATATGGCCGGAATGCCCATCGATTCCGGGCCAAAAATATGCCCATAGAAACCTATGGTTGCCTACGTAGTGCGTAACGTATCAACACTGGACTTCCAAGTAGAGCGCAGCAGATGATCCTTGTCTTCTGATCAATAAACCACCCAGTATTCACCCCCCCCCCACGAACGGTGGTCTTGTCTTTGCTATAGGAGCGCAATCACACACCCTTTCATCAACACCCCTCTTTCCTCTAGTAGATACCTTAGAACCGGTGTTTTTTCTATCATAAACTTGGATCTAACCCCAGAAAACCAGAATATTCCGATGCCTCATCGAGCCCCAGAAAAACTTGCTCAAAAAAAGGCCGAATTCTATGAAACGATACTGCGCGATTCCCCTGGGCAGTCCGCGTTAGAATGAGATATAAAATCGGACATTGTGTGCGTTTTGGTAATCAGCGTGTAACTCGGCCCGCGTCCCAGAGGTCGCCAGCATCCTCCTCGGAGCAGCCATTGTGTTTTTGGTTGTCTCCGGCGCTGAAGACGGCTTGAAGGCTGCGGATTGTGTCAGTGAAGTGTGAGCAGCATTTTAAGCGATCGGGGGGGGGGGGGAATCGGATTCCAGGCTTTTTTTTTGACAACTTAGCTCATGAAGTGCAGAAGAAAACACGGGCTGAGCCGTTTAACTGCGTGTTGGGAGGGGGGGGGGATTGGGTTATTTTTTCCTATCGTCTGGGGAGCCTCGAGAAAGCAAGAATGCTACAAATTGATAATGATTTTATCTCTCGTGGCTCCCACGCGACGCGTTGGGTATGTTAGCTGAATATTTAAATCGCTAGAAGAGTAAAAATAAATAAATAAAATAAAGTTCAATCGCGAGTCAAATTTTGACTATGAAACTAACGAGTCTGATAAGGGGAAGCCTCATGGGACAACAATCTCCTTTAGCACAAACCCCAGCGCTGTATACAGTGATATAACCCCCAGCGCTGTATACGAAATTAACCCACCAGCGCTGTATATCAGTAATAAACCCCAGCGCTGTATACAGTAATATACCCAGCCTGTATACAGAATATAAACCCCCCGCGCTGTATACAGTATAAACCCCCAGGCGCTGATAGCTACAGTAAATAACCGCCAGCGTGTAATACAGTAATAAACCCTCAGTCGCTGTATACAGTATATAACCCCCAGCGCTGTATACAGTAATAATAAATACGCTCTCCAGCGCTGTATACAGTAATATAACCACCCAGCGCTGTATATCAGTAACATAACCCCCACGCTGTATACGAGTAATATAACCCCCCAGCACTGTATTACAGTAAATGATAACCCCCAGCGCTGTTATACATAATCTAACCCCAGCAACTGCATACAGTAATAACCCCGCCAGCACTGTCAGTAATAGTAAACCCGCCAGACACTGTAATACAAGTATATAAAACCCCAGCGCGTGTAATACAGTATATAACAGCGCCCAGCGCGTAACAGTAATACTAACCCCCAGCGCTGTAATACAGTAATTATATACCCCCCAGCGCTGTATACAGGTATTATACCCCCAGCGCTGTAAATACAGTTAATGTCGGTTGTGACAAAAGCCCTTGTTTATCTCAATTTTTGTGCATAAGCTCGCCTTGTTATCTGCAGACTCATGGAAGGCGCCATTGCTGTCAGCAGGGCCGGCCTGCACAATGGAATCCGACTGGGCATTGCCCCAGGCGGCACTTTGAAGAAGGAGCGGCAACTTTGCCGCCCCAAGCGCCTTTTTTTTTTTAAAGCGGAAGAGAAAGCAGGGGCGCCGAGTGTTTTCGCTTACATCCGCTCGCCGCCCTCTCTCTCTCTCTCTGCGCGATCTCCCTGTTCGTCTCGGTGCCGGCTTGTAATGCGACGCCGGAAGTGACGTCAAGATTTCCGGCGCTCAGCATTACAAGCCGGCACCTGTGGCAGGAGCAGGGAGACTCGCCGCAGGACTGTTTAAAGGTAAGTACCGGGGGGGGGGGAGATAATGGCATCGGCAAAGTTTAAAATGCCGCCCCCCCGGGCGTCGGTGTGGGGGGCGGCATTTTAAACTTCGCCCCAGGCGGCGTTAAGTCTTCGGGCGGTCCTGGCTGTCAGTCATGTGAAAACCCCTCAAAATACCCCTAGGCATGTGATGAGGGCTATGCTTCCTCAGGCCCAACACTCTGAGTTTGAGCGCCGGAACATGATATCATTTCCCGGCACTCAGACATAACATGTGAGGACCTTAAGGGAGCAGAAGAGCTGTCACTGGCCTACGCGTTCCGGAGACAAAGGTAGGTTGTGTGTTTGTGTAAAGTGTAAATAAGTACCTTGGCGTGTGAAAGTATGTTGCTGCACGTGTGTATGTTAGTATACGTGTGTAAGTATGTTAGTGTGTGTAAGAATGTGTGTGTTACTGTAAGGTGTTAACGTTTGCGAGCATATGATGTTAGCATGTGTGTGTCTGTTACGATGTGGTGTTAGCATGAGTGTATATGCGATAGTAGTTGGTGTTAGCATGTGCGTCGGGGTGTCAGCGTGTGATGTTACCGGGAGTTTGTGTGTCAGCATATGGTGGTAGAGTGTCATGAAGGAGCATAGGGCTAGTGGCGATTGGGAGAGGAGAAGCCGGTGAAAGAATGAGTGTATGTAAGTGAATGGTGGGGGTTAAAGCAAGAATGCAAAAAATAAAAAGAATGCTCTATATTGGTATTAAAAAACAGGACATTAATCAACATAATCTGGGGTCACCATAGTAATCTATTCCAGACATGATCCAGTTAACACAGAATTCTAAATTGAATTAAATAGCGAGCCTTATGGGAAATATGTGGATTTCCGGCTTATACAATTTATAAAAAAAACATGCTTTTTTTTTTCTCTCTCTCCCGTAATTAAATTTAAAAAAAAAAATAAAAAAAAAATATTGTTTCTGTCTCGGAATAACAATTCTTCTGTTGGAACAATTAATAGAGTAAGTATCCTCAGAAATAAAATGCAAACATCTCCCCGGAGTCATATTAAACACGATTTCGTGCGCTTTGGTGTCGATGAACTTGACACATTTAGCAAATTTTTTTTATTTCATATTTTTTTGGAGGGGGTTAAAAGGACATTGCGCTAATTAACGGTTTAATTAAACGGAACATTAAAAGCAAACGCATGGTGTTTGCTAACAGATAACTGGCAAATCCCCGTACGGAGAGCTGCGGCCAGTAGGCTGATACAAAATATATCTTGTCACGAAAGACTTTTAAGTGGTTTCCGATTGTTAGAAGCTCATCGGTGGCCAGCGATGAGGTCTAAAGGTTGTCTGGACTGGTTTCTGAGGTTCCATAAAACCCATGGCACTCCGCCAACAGTTTAGGAGTCGAATCGGGGCAAGAGGCAGGGAAAGGTGGGGCAGGACCCAGAAGTAGGTGGTGTGGGACCGCTGTTGTTTTAACATCTCCTTGGTGTGGTCAGGAGAGGTCAGAAGATGTCTTCAACTGGTCCATGATCACCACCGCCTGGAAAAGCAGGACAGAAGGGCTATTTGGAACAATGGGAAAATCGGAACTGTTAATGAGGTATGGAATGAGGGTCTGACCGGCGATCATCATGATGACTGATGATGAAGGTCCGTCGGAAGCTACTTTTTAATCCAGCCACTGGCCGCAAACAGCCGTACCCGCTAGAGTGGAAAATATGGTAAGCATTGGGTGCTGATGGCCAGCAGCCCATTGGGCATCTGCCCGTTGTGCCAAATAGCCAGTCCGGGTCTGTATGGCATAGTGTAGGCCTCATAGCTATGAACGTAAATGGTCAACTGCATTGTAGATGGATAAGTAAGCTGCCACATTGGTCACTAATATGTCCATCTTGGCCAACATCTCCGTCGCTGCAACCGTTTGCATCTGTAAAGTGAGCTACGAGAGAGACGTCTCTCCGGCAATCAAACGGCTAATTAAATCCTCTTTGTCCTACCGCCGCCATGCGTGAAAAATATGTGTATCGTTTCTGTCACATTTTCACGTTAAACATAAACAACGAGCGATGGAAACCCTCATCGCGATGACATGTTTACCTACCCGGAGCGTGTATCGTAATTGGAAACAATATGGCAAAACTACCCAAAAAGACTTCGTATAAGTAAAAAATGTCATGTACAACAATTGTGTGACTGCAAGGAACCAACGATAAGAAAAAGGAGCGTTTTTGTTCTAGAGGCCAATGAATAAGACTGGATTTCGGAAAGGGTCAAGATATCTTCTAGAAAAAATGTAGGCATTGGCTAATCTAAAGTTGCAGCATCGGTGCTATAATACAGAACGGGCAGGAGATAACACCACATGGTTAATTCATGGTATAGATTACGAAAAAGTCCGAATTTTTACCCAAAACAGCCTGATTCATTTTCATGCTGAGTGCTGTAAAAATTAGAATGGCTCGGTCTTAACCACCCAGCCGGACTCTCTGACTAATGAAAGTCAATGGAGGAGCGGACTTCATTTGCATTGCCGTTAAGAATCAGCTCAGTGTGTGTGTGTTGGAGCCGGAAAAGCCTCCGAAAATATCACATGACAGAACCGTACATGCTCTATTGCTATCCGCAAAGCAAATGTATTAACCTCTGATGCAGAAACTATAAAGCTGTATCAAAAAACACTATTTTTTTTTTTGTACCAAATTCCCCTTTATCATAAGAGCCAAAAAATGAGTATGTCCTCATTGATTAAGAGTGTTTTATTTTCATCGTGTCGGCGATATCCTGAGCCAGCTCTATTAAACTAATATAATGGATGGGACTAACAGCTTATGAATATAGAATCTGCTATATTGCAAATGTGTCCGTCGTAGAACATTGCCGTCCCTGCAGTGTCGCTGAGTGTGATTTTTTTTTCAATTTGGAACAAATTCAAATCTGCAGGAGGACACTGGAAGAGGTGGAAATTTGCACAAAAAAAAAAAAACCCTGCTGCAGCGCCGCGGCCCCAGAATTATCTTAGTAACGTAACCGTAAAGGCGCCATCGTTGTAAATAGCACCATGATCTACAGAAGAAACCAAGATATTATATATATAAATATAGTTATATATATATATATTATATATGTTTGGCTTCCGTTAAAAAATGGAATTAAAATTCAGCCCATGGTGTTGAAAAAAAATATTAATAGTAATATTAATTAATAGTAATAAAAGTATAATAATTACAATAAATAAAACCATATATGGAAATACTAAGGTGGACGAAAATGGCGTCCTTGCTTACAATGGAAGAGCGTTTTGGTGTTCGAAGTTGTACTCTCTAAAGGGTGGAAGTCTTTTTAGAGAGCAAAAGGGTACTGAAGATGGGAAAGAAAGAATTTGGAGAGCTCAGTTCCTCCTCAGACAGTCCTCTTCCCACAGGAACACCTATCAAGGTAGCTTTGGAAACGTTAGATATCTCCTCAGTGACATCACAGCACATCATATTTACTTTCTAAAACGTCTCGTAAGTTGTCCATGGCTGGGAAGTCTTTGGGTGTGACTCTGGAGTCTCTGGGTGAAGAGCTGCTTCCCTGAGTCTCTGGGCCATTTTCCTCTCTCTCAAGGGAACAGGTTTTAGCAATACCCCCCCCATCCTCTTCGCTTACTACTTCCAGCCAATTTAAGTCCATCTAGGGGTAGCCTCTCCTCTATGTGTGGTTAGCCCAGCACCTCATGTGGCTAGTCGTGCCTCCACACAAAGGGCACTCACCTAGAAGAGCTCCAGGTGGCCTCCAGGTGGCCACGCATGGTCATGTCACGTGACGTAAAGTTCATGACACATGTGACAAAACTGGCCACAGAAAATCTGGGTAGACTTGGGTTTTCCACTAAGCATTAAGTCTATCTCCAAGTTTAGAGTCTCCATCATCTTGTCATCAATGTTATGGGAAGTGGAACAAACTCTTAAGGGACAGCCCTGGTCAGCCCAGAACATCTTTGTTAGTCCTGACAACGTACGCTTACAGTGAGTGATATTTATAAGGTCCCTATGATACATGTCAATGAACATTGGGCCAAAAGCCCAAACGATGAGCATAAAACAACCACAAAGTCCTCGATCCCCCCCCCCAAAAGAAGGGGTGAAAATGTTACCAATGATGGATCTTATTGAACAGAAGACTCCATAAGACCTGTGCATTTTAACCAAATTAGCCAATTTGGTCCGAGGATCGGAGACTGAAACGAGGTCCTTAAGTATTCCGTATTATAAATTGGATCTCGGAGTATTTGTAACACTCAGACTTGGCAGTCAGCCCGGACAATAACAAAAAAAAAAGAAATATGTATACAATTAGATAACAAAAACATAGTAAACGGTAATTTGAAACTTAGCCCTAGCTGTGTTGTTGTATAACCAGCTTCAAGCATCAAGGAGAATGAAGACTAAATGGGCTTAGGGGGATTTTAAGAGGAACTCCCACCATTTTTTTGTTACCGGTATCAGATCAACAATAAATGTTCAAAAATCCTGAAAAAAGTTCTAGTTTTTACATACTAGTGTTTTCTCGAGCACCAATCTACTCGACAAATACCCTGACTCCTTCTCATACTGTCTATGGTAGACCATCGTATCGTGTGGGCCAAACCTGGCTGGAAGAGGAAGTAGGCCAGGAAGTGGGTTGTGCAGCTATCGTGGTCACCGCGGCGACCTGGAGAAGTGGCGCTTCCCCCGGAGAGTTCCCAGCACTTTAAGGCCGGAGTGGACTTTTTGGGCGCTATTAAAACCACCGGTGTGCCAGATGACCAGTCCGGGCCTGGCCCCCGGAGAAATAGACGGTATATACAATAATATGTGGATTTCCGGGCCTTATAAATCGACAAATAATAGCAATTTTTGGGCAAAATACTTACATTTTCGTAAGGGTAATATGTTTTCTTTTTCTTGCACTCCGTTAAGTTTGACATTCACGGCGGCGAAGCGTAATTGGCATGTACATCACAATAATAGAAACGCACGGATCGGGGTCGGCGCATCTAAACGCTCTTCGCAGATTGTCTCGCATCACACATCACAACGCAGCAGCAAATTAACTCTACGACTCCATCTGCGCCCGTTGTCTTACATAACAGGCAGCTACGTGGCACTTCATTTACCCAAAAGCAGATTTGTAGACGGATGAAACAAGTAGCGGACCACAAGGTATTCATTCCGCCCCCTCCCCCCGCGCCTTTACGGCGTGACAGACTTATTTCGCGTTGTTCCCAGGTTGGATTTCAGACGTTCGCAAGAAATAAACTCTATTAAGCCAAAGGACGAAAAGCTAAAAAAAAATTAGAAAAAAACAGATTGAATCCGCCAGTCAAGGTGAGCCGGCGTTGGCTTTGCAGATAGGTGGACCTGTCCGGCTCGTTGGATTGTAGAAGGTTGGCGGAATTCTACGACAACGTTTCACAGAATGTCGGTTATCGTTAGTCACGGTTTAGAAGAAGAAAAAATATATGCACTTTAGCTAAACATTGCTACAGATATCGGCGTCGGTGTGTTTTAATGGGTTTCTGTCCAGTTGGAGCAATGGTCTTCTCTTGTGAAGGTATCGTATGATGTCATATAGCGGCCAACCTCAACCAGTCTTATCAGAGCATAGGAAATTGAGTGGTTTATTTTCGTTACTTTAGTGAGAAGGTGGTAGATCAATGGAACAGCCTCCCAGCAGTTGGATTTTAACATGCATGGGATAGGCATCCGGCTCCTCAATCGAAGACGAGACCAACGACTGATTAAGGCTGGAGTCTTTACAGCAGGAAGAACAGGCAGACTAGATGGGACAAAGGGGGTCTTGTCCGCATATTGGCGGTTGAACTAGTTGTGCAGCACGAAATATAACACCAAGAAGGGGACGAAAATGGTCTTAGCCTTTAAGTTCAGGAGGCCATGGAGTACCCTTGGACTCTACCTTTGGCAAAAAGGGGCTTCCGAGGTAAAAGAGTTGGCCTACTACCTGAGCTTCCAAATCCCAGTGGCCTCAGATACCCAAGAGAGCTAGGTGTCTGGAGAAAAGGGCCTGTCACAGGTTAGCTATGCAGGACTTCTCTACGAGGTTCTACCCTACTTCCCCAGTTCCTCACACTTAAAACATGTTCCAATTGGATCCTAGTGTAGTCCAATAACACATAAACCATAAATCTGATGGTAACTACAAACCTCCTAATGTTCATATGAACTGGCGATGTGGGCATGGGTCAAAGCGACCGATGCGAGAACCGACCCAAACTCAACGTTGAAGGAACTTGGAGAGCAACTCAAAGTTCAAGAATCCCACCTTCTCTAGAGTTCTTTTTTACGGTTCCATTTTGCCCAATGTTTGCTTTACACCCTGCACTGAGATGGTCTTCTTGGAAGATTTTCTTTGGTAGTTACTTGCGCCATGAGTGCCGTAGTGAGTAAATGGGAACCACACGCTGTCTAATGTTGTATTTTCGGTTATCGGCGTTTAGAATAGTTTGAAATTGATAAACACAGCATTATAACATTGTAATTACATGCTGGCTTGCAATTACATAGGTAATTATACAACGAGCGAGGGTAATATTCACTAGATTATTTTTATACTTTATGTAAATTATGTACACTAAAGAATCTATACAAATTATAGGGTATCTAAAAGCATGTAATTAGCTTAAAACAGATGACCATAGCTGTGAACAGAATGGAACAATGGATAAAAAGAACGTTTTAGCTTCTACTTCGACTTCGCAAATCACTATTATGGGTAAATGTGTCGACAGCGGGGGGGGGAATGATCGAACCATTGACAGTTAAATCATTCCCTGACTTTTATCTCATTTTCAAAGACTTGTGTCCTCTTCAGTGTACTGGAGAAGGTGTCTTTGGGGGGTATGTGCCAGGGCTGCCCTGGGACTTTAAGGCCAGTGGCCACCTGATGGCGTAGGTGTGGCCGATGGCTGGAAACGTTTTTATGCTTAGGTATCGTGTGGCCGGTCATATCCAGCTTCTGGCCACACACTGCAGGAATATGAAGTGCCGATGGTCAACGGCCCACCGGTCACTTGCCAGGTGGCCAGTCCGGGCTTGGTCTGTGCCCTTGCTGGAACATACGTTCTAGAACTCTAGCTTATGATGTCTTCAAAGAGCAGTCTGAACCTCCAGATGGGTGGAGAACAGATACAGTTGGCAAAAATGTATGGTGTGCAGCAGAGTCTTTGTGATCAAACATCTTTTCACGCCTACTGATGTAACCCTCATTCCATCCTTTCATTACATGGCTCACCACTTCTTAAAC
>VKOC01003587.1:0-53597 GCA_009364415.1 Spea multiplicata
AACTCATGCTCTCCCTCATTCAGACAACTCATCCACACATTAACTCATGCTCTCCCTCATTCACTCAATGCATCCACACATTAATTCACACTCCTTACTTATATTTACCCCCTCTCCTTCCCTGATCACTTTCTAACCCCTCTCCCTCCCTTATCACTGTCTAACCCCTCTCCCTCCCTTATCACTGTCCTAACCCCTGCTCCCTCCCCTTATCACTTTCTAACCCCTCTCCCTCCCTTATCACTGTCTAACTCCTCTCCCTCCCTTATCACTGTATAACCCCTCTCTCACCTTGAGGTCCAGCGACGGGAGCTTCTGTCTTCCTGCACTGCCCGCTGCTTCACTGCTGAGCGCTGTAATATGACGTCGTATTTCGGCGCTCAGCAGTGAAGCAGCGTGCACCAGCGAGCGGCTTTTAAACAGTGTCTTTTTTTTTTTATGCGGGGAGAACGAGGGGCGCCGAGCAGTTGCTAGGCGCCCTTCTCTCCTTCGCATCAAAAAAAAAAAAGATGGCGTTTGAAAGCCGCTCACTGGCGCCCCCTTCAAATGGCGCCTATGGCAGGAGCCATAGGTGCCATACCCTAGATACGCCTCTGCCTACATCTGTGTCATAGCACATATTAGAACGTGTTCTTGGCTTTGTTTCATATGGTGACAAATTTATGTTGTGTGTGTGGTCCTAGGAAGGTATTTGTCTTGTTAGAGCATGAAGCTAAGAAAACTGATACCCATATTCTCTTTCAATGATTTGGTTGGTTAATGAATATGCTATGTCACAGTTACATAATTAAAATGTTGGTACAATAAGAAGGATTGGTGAAAGTTTAGGTGCTAGAGACAGATGATAGATTCATTGCAAATGCTATGTAGTGACACACAGCCAGACATGTTTGGCATTAACTTTGCTAAATGTCCTCTTTAGTGAGATAGTAAACATCATAAAATAGACAAAATCATTCTATCTGAGCAAAATGCGTTATGATAAAAGTTGTAAGTTGACATCTTTACAAGGAACACAGAAGAACTCTGCTTCAGCACAACGTTCCTGGCAAAGAAAAGTGGGCTTTTAAGGGCCCCAGTCGTGAGTTTACAATCTAAGGGAGTAGCAGGGGTAATTAAAACATGAGGATGGAGGAAAAATAGGGAGTAGTAGTGCTTCTCGTAGCAGTAAGTGACTTCAGGATGCAAAAGATGATGTATAAATAACACGAACAGAGGGGTTGGTTAGTGCTTACCTTCAGGTGGTGATTAGCAGAGGGCTGATGATGATACAGGAAAGCTACAGGAGGGAAAATTGGCTTTTCTGGTGGCATAGTGGCATAGAGGGGGTTAAAAGGCATATCATGGGTCAGAGTGGCATATAGGAGGGTCATCTTCTAATTGGGCAAATAAGGCATATACCGTATATTTATATATGTAAATGTATTTATTTTTATATTACCATGAAAATTATTTTATTTATTTACTTTTGCCTAATTGGAAGTGTCATGACTTATTAGTTGCATTGCTTGTTTGTTGCATTGCATTATATGTACACATATGCATTAACTAGACAGAGAATGGCCTGTCTGACATGTATATTAACACATACAGACAATGAAACAGATTTGTATTTAAATAATTATGATAAGAGATAACCATTGTTTGATACAAGTAATGTCCTGACACTATAATTTGCTACAGCTTATTTTCCACCCATGTAAAAACATTCACAAGTGGCTAAGGACTGCACACCGGATTTTATGGTTATAGATGTATGGAGAGGATATATGAGTCTTTATTCATTTAAAGCATCCATGGTTAGGTAATGGTTATAGGTTTCATCAGTTCCGCCTTACTATGGTATAATGAAGATAAAATGCATATTATAAAATAACTATATATATATCAATGTTTTAAAAGTAATGGGGCATTGTAAATGTGTATGGCTTACACTGAGAAGAAAAAAAAAAAGATTGGACATAAGTTTTAGTCTATTAATCCTTAAAGTAATATAGAAACATAGAGTTTGCTGGCAGACAAGAACCCATCCCATCCAGTCTGCCCATTTTTTCTCCTGTAAAGAATCAGTTCTTGATCGAATGCCATATGCACATCCCGTACATGTTTACGTGGTAGAAAATGCTACTCTTCCTATGCAACCCTGTTAGATATTCATGTGTGTTAAACAGAATTTGTCAAAGTATAGTGAACATGGGACATCTTTGATCAAGCAGCAAGCCTAGACCTAAACAACGCTATGTGATGATTGTCAATCAGTTGACTTGGCTTGACTTGTGATTTTGTAAAAGCTATATGAAAAAGTGCCTGCAACGTTTAGAGCCTCAATAATCATAAGCCGGCATCTCTTAGCAATGGACATTAAGAGTGCACAATTCCCTATTTCACAATTAAGGGCTAAAATAAGTGCCAACAGTGCTAGACCTGATGATGTTGAAGGATATGACTGGGATTATTTTACAAGCAAGAGGCAGAAACATGGCTCTAAATAAGAAAAAAATGTACATAATAGACTCATTAATTATAGTTATCCTTTATTAGCCTAGATTCTGATGGTTGCAGAATGAATTTAAAGCTGACATTACTTTTTCAAAATCCAGCATTTCAGAAAACGAAATTAACCCATGCAATGACATTTGTTAAAATGCTCATTATTGATTGGTTCGTTTAGCTTGTCCAGAGTTGGCTGAGGAGTAAAAAATAGATTAGACATGCTAGTTTCGGATTTCAATTTATTTGATCTAAAACGGTTCCTTACTTTAAAAACTAAATATCTCTAAAATATTTTAAAAATCACAGTCTGTAAGTAGTTCTGATCTCCTAAAAGCTGTAACTTGACAGTTCCTGTGTAAGCAATCGGAAATTGCTCTTAAAAATGCTAATCTGTCGTCATCTGCACTAATTTGATTTTTAAATTGGATGTTCTTGCATTATGCTTTGCAGGGTTTCTTTATGTTCTGTAAGTACAAATTTGTCAGTGTAAAATGTCTGAAAACTGCAGGTGACTGACACTTTTGGCATATATCCTAAACTGAAACCTACTGTGAGAATGTGTGGGGCTATATATATCTTGGAAAGATTTATTGAATATGATGAGATGCAAATCTCTATGAAACGGCTGCTCTCATTTGAAAATCAAATCATTGAATATGCATGTTTGGGTTTTTTTGTTATGAGACTCTTGGTTATCCCGGGAACTCATGACAGCTTCAAGTTCTACAGAACATCTGAAAGCGTGGTTGTCCCCAGAAATCCCTGTGTGCCCACGCCAATCTGTTTAGCTAACAGGGAATGCATAGACTTCTTTTACTAAATGTAGAGCAAATCATGAAAGTAGAAACACAGAATTAGACAGCAGATAAGGACCATTCGGCTATTCTAGTCTGTCCATTTTCATGAAGTTATCAGGTCCTTGGTCTTCTCTTAGATTCAGGATAGATTTATGAGCTAATAAACCTGTGTGTTGCACATTAAATACTAAATGCAATGAAAAAAGCAAATGTTAATCAATAAAAGTACTTTATTCTGCAATAAAAATAGCCACACAGTTCCATATCTTTTTAACAAGAATCATATTGGACACAAATAAAGCATTGGCAAACAACCCACAGGAAAATGTAAAACAAGTATAAACACCAGTTATATTTCTGGAATTTCTGATTTTTTATCCCTAGAAGGACAACATGATGAATTTGTTTCTCAATTTAATGATGTGTATTTGATTGGGTGGCATATTCTTGAGCGGAAAAATATTGTTCTTGTTGGAATTCATTGAAAATTTTATTTTATTCAACAGGCCTAGAACCAACTGAACCAACTGTCCCTTCAGACATGTATTATGTTTATTTTATTTCCCATTAATGTCAGTGTAGATCATTGTATGCTAGTTTGTGTTTGCTGATATTTCTGTTTAGAGTATTCATTTGTAAAATATGTATGTGCAATACACACATATATATACCGGTATATCTATAGATAGATAGATAGATAGATAGATAGATAGATAGATAGATAGATTATAATGTATGATACAATTTTCCCAGGTGTTGGCAATGGGGAGCTGTTTTTGGGACAAGGTTGGCACTGATAAGCTGTTAGGGGACACGGTTGGCAATGGGAAGCTATTTTTTGGTACAAGGTTGGTAAATTTGGTATTTTATTTTCAAGAATATATTTACATCACTGTGTTTTATTTATACATTAAGCAATGTTTAAAAAAAATCAGTTTATTATATATGGTTTGTAATTTATACACATTTTAAAAGTTCCTGCTAATTGAGAAAGCAATAAAAAGATGCCTAATGTGTATAGAAGGAT
Source organism: Spea multiplicata (assembly GCA_009364415.1). Lineage (NCBI taxonomy): Eukaryota > Metazoa > Chordata > Amphibia > Anura > Pelobatidae > Spea > Spea multiplicata. The sequence continues at coordinate 4,318 of VKOC01003587.1, forward strand.
GACTTTTTTATGTAGCCATTGAATGTTTGCTTAAATACTGAAAAAATGTGCTGCCAAATATATTTTTGCCAGTCCCAAGCACTCATCAAAGTAAGTGTCCCTGAATGGCAGTTATAAAATGTGGTCACCCTATCCCCTACCCCATGTGCAGTGCGACGGGAGAGCTGACTAACCTTTAATGACCCAGTCTATACTTATGGTCCAAGTATTTTTTTCTTTGATTTTTTATGTCATTGTTTACCGTAAACTTCTCTTGCTCATTTAACTTACTCATTGACCAACCATCATTTGGTATAACCCAAAATTGAAAACCAACACATTTTTTTTAGTTTATTCATTGGTAGTTGTATACAGCTAATGTCAATAACCCAAAAAACACAGATTTTAATCTGTGTTTGAAATTTGCATCAAATATTAGACGGTTTGCATCACCACTCCGCAAAATGAGATATTTTTGAAAATCAGACAACATAGGTAATTTGTCAGTAGTCATTCTACAAGTTTTTATGCAGCCATTTCCCCACCAGGCACTTCTTAAAGAAGCAGCAAAAAATAAAACTGCATCTTTGAATTTTTTATTATTTGTACTGGTGTGCTTTTTATTTATTTATTTTTTACTTTTTTATTTTATTTCATTTGTTACTCATTTTATTTTTTTTTAATTGACTTTTTACTTTTTTTTTTCTCTATGTGGGGCTGACTTGTTATAGTACTATTATATATATATATATATATATATATATAATATATATATATACATATAACATATTACAATTCTGTATGGCAAAGAAACTAGAATTACTGCATATGGTAGTTAACAAAGTTATAGATTGTGGGAGAATAGCCCATTATGGGAGAATAGCCCATTTAAACATGATTCATTATTTCAAAAAATGTTTTCTTCAACATAATGTGGACATAATTAATCCACTCTACATATTGTATAAATAAAAAATGACAGAACAGTTTTAAAGAAGACCCATGAGAAATGTATTGGAGCCTGAGAAAGTTTTGTGCAAAGTTTGAAAAATTGACTTAACGCCATAGTAACCAATGAAATGCTGATTGGACCATTACTTTGATTGCTAATGAGCTAAGACCACTTTTTCAACACTTTACCAGTATTACTCTCTATAAATAGCTGCCTTCTACTAATAAATTACTAAGGTGGGAAGCAAAGAAGAATAATTACATATAAGCAAGATGAAAAAAGAGCACTAAGTCACAGGAGAAAAATCCCCAAACTCCCGTGCGCTGAAATCAGCTCTCAGCAGGTTTAAATAACTGGATAATGGTTGTAATTGGTTGCACTTGTTCAGGCAGTTTTAGATATTAATGAGGCTCGTGAGGATTATCATTATGAGAATGAAGCAGACCCCTCAGTGGCCTAGCGGAAAAGCATAGAGTCGGCAAACATGGAGACCCCCAAAATACTTTCCAGAGGTGTGTTATTCCTTCCATCTTCCATAGATGCCAAGCAAATAGATGTCAGCACACAAGATGCATGTAATTCATTTAAGGTGGGACCTTAAGCCATTTTGAAATATTGTTTTGTCAAGTAGCAATACTTGTGTGCTATTCGTGAACTACATTGTTACAGGTACAAGAAAACTGTTATTGTATCAGTTGTATCATGGAATGATGGTCAGTTTGTCCATTGTGCAGAATACAAAAAATGTTTTCTATAAGAATGTGTGGCCATCACTTTGACAACCATGGTGATCTACATTGTTTCTGAAATCTGGAGCACAGCAGGAGACTCTTAAAACCGCATGAAGTGGCAATGGAGCATTTAATCACAACCACAATGATAATGAGCTTGTCAATTAAGCTCTATAAGCCTAGAAGAGACTTACCCAGCTGTGCGAACCTCACTGAACCAATAATTCTTCCTTTATAATATTCTCCTTTATATCTCAGGATAGAAAGCGCTCACGTATTTTGAGACTTCACTGCTATAATTTCTTCCTTTTATTCTGCAAAAATCAGATAAAGCAAAGCCACTCTACTGGGGAATATTAAAGATGGCATGTTGCTAAGCTATGGCAGAAGTGAAGTCACCTTTATATAGTTCACTAAAGTCAGAATAAATTCTATTAGTTAATAATCTGCCCATTATTCAATTTAACATTCACTCTTAGGGAAAGAGTGTATGTATTGAAATTCTAAGATAAAGGGCAATAATTAGAAACTAACTGATGTGGCAGTAATTTACCTTGAACAAAAATAATAAAAAGTTGCTTCATTAGAACTTTTTATAGCTAAAATCCAGTAAGGTTGGAATGTTTATCAAGATTTTGGCCTGACATTTTTTTTGTATATTGATACTGACTTTTTTTCAGCTTTATTAGTTTTTTCCAATATAACAACAAGGAGTGCCAGACTGACATAACTAAAATGTGTGAAAATAATACGCATGTCTGACGCTAATCTGATGCCACGCTTTATTTTCTATGTTCTAATTTTATCATTGAAAGGTATTTGTTTCTCCTAATTGCACATCGTGATTAGCAACTAGGATTTTTTATTTGTCTGTGTAGACAGATGGAATTTTTTTTATTGCTGAATAAAGCCGTGTTTAGCTTGGCATATTCATTAATAAACTTTTTTTGTTTATTGTATGTTTCCGCAAAGTATTGAGTTCTCCATGAGGTAATGATAATCACTGCAGATTCTTCATTCAAGACCTTGCGTTTGCAGCCTCGAGCTAACAATTACCACTTCAACTGTTCTAGATAATGGCAGAGACATATCATCAGCATAATCAACTTTCAATATTGTGGCTGAGCAGACAGAAAACTCTCAATATAGGAGATTTTTGTGATCTGTCCTACTGAAAATGCTACAGGGAGAAGTTTGGTTCAGGCTTTGCACAAAAAATAATATAGTTTTATTAAAAAGAATGAAGTAGCTGGCTTATCAACAGCTTCATCACAGCGAAAAAGGCTTTTCATTTTCTATGTAATTCAAAAACAAACATGTTGTACCCATCTTAGTTATAGATTGATTTGATTGAAATACCATTTTTAATATCTTCAATATCTCCTTATTTTCATCAAGTTTAACACCTTATAGTTAAGCACAAACAATGAAAAAAAATAGAATTTATTTCCTCCATTAAAGCGTACAACTCAGTATGCCATAAAATGTTCCAAACGGAAATGTTTTTACCCAATGGATAAAAATACCAGTCAACAGATAACACGAAGACATGACTTGAGTTCAAATAGTTCATATTTAAAGAAACTGTTGTTTTAGCATAAGTACATCCATTTTTAGATACTACCTATAGCTTGTGGTCTATGTCAATTAGCATAATTGTTTTGGAGACGTTTAATTTAAAAGTTCATCTCATGGAACGTGAGATCAGCAGCAGCATGTGGTAATTATTGGGCAGCTCTGGAACGTGTATAATATATATAGAGAGAGAGCAGAGAAACTGTTCACCCAGACCTTGTGTATATTATGTGTATCATTCCTCTGGTGGGTTGTTACTCGAAAATGCTTTCTTATAGCATTTCATTACAATAAACCCATGTTTTCTGTATTAAACACATAAAGCAATACTAAAGCTCTCTCTCCTTTCAGATAGCTCATGTGTACATCCTGTGCATTTCTAATACATCAGCCTTATTAGGGATGCTATAAATACAGTACATTATAGATTTGATGTTAACATGCAGGGAACCAATGGAACCAAAGAGAGATCATGGCTTTCAGTTGAACAAAACAATAGTTATCCAATATTCTGGCCATCTTAGCCATATTTATATTAAATATGTAGTATTAAATTGCCCTTCTTATAGAAATATTACAAATAAAATAAAATAAATAAAAATGTTAAAACTTAGAGTAGCCCATGATCCTTAAAGAGAGAGTTGTACAAAAATCCAAGAATCGCATACCAAAATATTATTTAAATGTCTTATTAAAGAGGCATAGATAGGAAGCCATTGGTGCATTATGAAAAATAGATGGTCTAGTCAAAGTTGAGTACATAGGCCTACCATTAATGACAACAACCCCTACAATTCTCCAGCTCTGCGTACACAGTGTGGAACAAAGAGTCACTTCTGAGATAAAACCATAATTGATACAGACTTTCATGCAAAATGGGTTGTTTTCGGAACATTGCATATAAAATTTTAGATGATCCTTTATTTAAAATTACTTAAAAGTAGAAAACAGCAACGCACTTCCTGGAGTTTACCTACATTAATCTGGCAGACGGCTCATCGATCAGAAGGGGTTTACATCTATACAGCCTATCGCAAACTGTTATTTCTTAGGGAGAGACAGCAGCTTAAAATACACAGAAGTCAGTTTTATATCTATAAATAAGATGGAAGAAAACATGCTTAGTATTATGTGTAAAGGTGCAAGGTTTAGCAGTAGGGATAATCTGGAATAAGACAGTTCCATTTGAAAAACTTTGGGTTTTGGTTGAAATACATGAGAAATAGATAAAGGGTCAGATAAGAATTAAGTAAGAGTGAGAGTGAGTCTAATTAGCTATGAGCTTGTTGGACATGCCATTCCAAAACCTTGGGCATTAATGTGTAATTCGTCCTCCCTTTGCAGCCTCCACTCTTCTGAAAAGTCTTTTCAAAAGTTTTTGAGTGTGTCTTTGGGAATTTGTGCCCATTCAGGTCAAGCACTGATTGCAGGTCAGGGGTCTGTGCAGGCCACTTAAGGTCCTCCACACCAAACTCATCAAACCATGTCTCTATGCAATTCAGTAGATAGTTCCCTCCTGGCATCTGCTGAGCCCAGATTTATCCACCATACTACCTGAACTGTGATTCATCTCTCCAGAGAACACGTTTCCACTGGGCTGGCTACAGGGGAGAGCTTTAAGTCCATTGGCGATGTGCTTTACACCGCTTCAGCTGATGCTTGGTGTTGCGCTTAGTGATCTTCAGCTTGTGTGAAGCTGCTTGACCATGGAAACCTATTTCACGAAGCTCCCAACACATGTGCTTGTGCTGCTGTTCCTTACAGAGGAAGTCTTGAATTCTGTAATGAGTGATGCCATAGAGGGCAGGCATTATTTTACGCTTTGGGTGTTTCAGCACTTGTTGGCCCTGTTGTGTGAGTGTGCAATGTCTACTGCTTCGTTGTTGGGCTATTGTTAATCCTAGATGCTTCCACTTCACAATAAAAATGCTTATAGTGGACCGGGGCAGATCTAGCAGGACAAGAATTTGACACATTGACTTTTGGCAAATATGTCATCCTATGACAGTACCACATTTAAAGCCACTAAGTGGTTCACACCAATTCTACTGCCAGTGTTTCTCTATGGAGATGGCTGCCTTTCTGCTAGTTTTGACTGAAACACCTAATGTCAATAATTAGGAAGGGTGTTTACATACTTTTGATTATATATTGCATCTTTTATGGGAATAGACATACAACAAAATACTTGTGAATGTAACAAAATTATCCACAGTTACAGCTGACTAATGGCCATTACAGTCGGAACAGAGAATAGGAAAGTAGGTCTCAAAATGCGTTACTTTTCTTTCCGCAATCATGTAATTTCACTACAGTAAACTTCTACAAGCTTCCTCTTGCTTATCTCTTAAGAATAGTATCTTATGTGGACTATTTCTTGAATATCATTGCATTGATGGTCGTTCCTTGAAAATGCACCCTTACATTACGATTTAAAAAACAAAAAAACATTTGTTCTACTAAATGCTGCATTTTCTTAGCAACCCTTCTGTAATCTTTTTAGACAACTTTTTATAAATGACATTGCATTTGATGTTTCTCCCACAGTCTATTGGTAAAATAATTCTACAAGAATTCCACATAAACATCTTAAATTCTGTGGTGGCTTTTGGTGTCAGATATTACCCCACCTAAAATCCAATAACAGAATATATACATATATAAAATAGAGGGATTATGGAATGTATGTGTGTAGTGATATCTTTTTTAGTCCTCTAATGACACTTTTACCCTTCTGGTAATGAATGGTTAAATATGTCTGATTGACCTGATGTCCCTAGGTACTCATAGCTTCAAATAAACTGAAGCCGACATATGAGATGATCTTTTAGCAGTGCGCCGCAATAGCACCTCTCTTCATGGATTTTTCTAAATGTTTTTGATGATCACCCAACAAAAAGTTTTTGTGTCACAATACCTTCCGAAAGTTAGAGGTTCTTTCAAGAAGAATATACTCAACATTGATTTATTAAAATGCAATATGTTTATTTACTAAATTGTACTTTATTACTGAAATGGCGTGTTGTCTTGCAACTCTCTCAAGATGGTAAAAAGTCTTTGATTAGGGGGCTGAAAAGTTTATAAGTATGAATAATTTTGTGTTTATATAAATAAAATCTCTAAAGATCTTTACTGCCATCTTCTGGTGCATTAGGTTAAGTACTCGTCTCTTTTTCCTAGTTAAAGCAAAGTGAAGCAAATGCTGACACTAAAGAAAAGTTACCCTTGCGTCTTCGAATCTTTGAAAAGTTTCCCAACAGGCCACAGATGGTGAAGATCTCCAAACTACCTTCTGATTTCACTGTTCCCAAAATAAGGTACTTATTTCTGAAACTGTATTAATTAAAGTGACATTTTCTACATTGTCAGCGCCATTTCCTGTTATTTTCCTGCCATTTTGCTGTGGGTTTTTTTTCTAACATCTTACATTACATTTACATTACATTTATTTATAAAGCGCCGGCAGATTCTGCAGCGCTGTTACTGTCAGTAGAACAATTTATAAACACATAAATAACACATACAATAACAAACTGGTGCAAAGGAGAAGAGGGCCCTGCTCTTGCGAGCTTACAATCTAGTCGATTCATTACAGAGTTACTAATCCGTAGTTCACAAAGTCACATAAAAAAGTGGCTCTATTTTGGCTATTTGAAATGTTGGGAAGTAACTTACATGATAATATATGTACTGTACATTGTTAACTAGTAGGGCAAACCATTCCAAAGTAATTTGCTATGTCACACAGGATTTTAGCTTCTGAGTTTTCTCATAAATGATGAAAATATATATATTTTGTTGAATAAGTCATAACACAGTATAATATGGCATGTCTTGTTGTTCATCTGAACTTGTAGACATGCTAAGGAAAAGATGATTGTTATGTCAAGAAATGTAAAACCATAGCATTCAAAAATGTCCTTTTCACATTACTGTACATGTAACATTATTTAGTTAAATGTCACATATGAAACCAATAGAGTTCCAATTAATATTATATTTCTTCCAATCTTCCTTCTAGCACTATTTACACCTGATGCATATTAATTTGGTAATTATCTATAAAGGTGTTTGTTATCATAGTACTAGTTTATATTTGTGCAAACCCCACATCTGAGCCCCACCACAGGTGGTGTATTTGTGCAAAAGAGTGCTCTGGTAGGGCCAGGACATCCAAAATATTTAGGGTTAAAAAATTCAGCAGGCACTCCTGCGGATCCTAGCCGACAAACAGTTCCAGAGAATTACGGCGAAGGCTTGGTCATGTGCAGGGCAAGGGGAATAAAGATTCAATGGACACCAGGTGACACAAGGCTGGGATTATACTCCTAGGCACAACCAAAACAGGTAAACCCAACTGAAGAAGTGGTTAAAAGTCCTCTGCAGCCCTGGTTCCATGACATTGGAGTATCTGTTCGTAGGACCCCATTAAGCCCTACACTCTACAGAGCTGAGATTTATTGAAGAGTGGCCAGAAAAAAAGCCATTGTTTAAAGAAAAAAAGCAAACATGCTTGCTGGCCAAAAACCATGTGGGAGACTCCCTAAACATATGGAAGAAGGTACTCTGGTCAGATGAGACTAAAATTGGGTGCATTGCAACTCCATCTTCCAGCATTTCCTGCCAGTGACTGAAAGCTTGAATGAACCAATCAATGGCATGAAAGTGCTCCTATTACAATCAGTAACACACACTTTCTTTACATGCTCACAGGGGGTCTTGCTGGCACCCCCTCAACCATTGCAAGAAAATGATGGCGCTAGTAAGCATATCACGTGAAATTAAAGTGCACATGATGACTGGATCGTTCATTTAATTTTACTGTTGGCGTCCATACTAAAGATGTTTAATACTATACGTATTCTACTTCTGCTATGTGCTTGGCTAAACACTTTATTTAAATATGGTCTTTCCCAGGGAAAGCTTTATGAAGCAGTTTATTGACCGTCAGCAGCAGGATACCAGCTGCCTACTGAGAAGGCTGCCATCTGCTTCGTCATCTTCCTGTGATCACTCTAAAAGATCTGGAATTGAGGAAAATAAATACATTGACCAAAAGGTAACTGTGCAGCCCCTGTTCTACTGCAGTTTGCGTTGTCATGTCTGTGTAAAAATCATGCTAAACATAGAAATTGTTTCAGTTGACATTACTGTTTAAGTGTACAGACCACCTGTACTTGCATTTGTATGCAGGTGCATCCAAGCCCTCCACCAATCCTGTCTGGTATTACCCATAATCCATTGCACATTGGTCCAAGAAAAATGTCCAATAGTCATATTAGTACGGTTTATCTGTATATTGATACCTCAGGCCTACAATAAAAAAGTAATCTATAGTTTTGCTAACAAACTAGTACAGCATTCAGAATTCTTGTCATCCTTGTCATATTTGCATGCGACAGGTGTACTTTAAAACATCATCTGTAAATTCCTCCCACATTCTAATTAACTATAAGCTCAGGGACATTGTAAGCCATTTTAATTTTATGTCATGGTTTTAAATCTACCTCCATTCATAGCTCCACTAACTTGTAAATGGAAATGTATTATGTAGCATGTCACAGGAACATTACTCATCACAAGCAATTTGCTTGATAGGAAGTAAGTGTGTGTGGGAGGCATGTGAAAAAGGTATTCGACAATAAAGAAATTCTAGGAATTCTCTCCAAGGCTAGAAAATTGTGATAGAGTCATTGAAAGAAGAAGACACGTTCAACTCAATTATAAAAGTACAAATAAAGACCAGAGTACTTTTCGTAATTGAAGACTTCTGCAAAGTAGACGGAAAATAAATTGTAATTTTCCTATACAGTGCTTAACTGCGTTTGGACTTGCTGACAAATAAAACATCATTGTTTAAAGTATGTAAAATGCAAGGAGAAAAAGTACACCTGGAACTTTTCTTTCTTTTTGTTTAATAAAATACATAACAATATAATTCATACTGTTTATTTTGTATGTGTCTGTTAAATTTAGCAAACATTATCTAAGGTTTAGAATATTTTGTATCCTGTTTTTCAGCAGAATGTTGTTGTGTTGGGGTTCCATATTTGTCTGGCATCAAAGAGGCTCTGTTTTTACCATTTGAAAAGGATTTGTGAATCAATGGCTTTACGATGCGTTTACTGCCCAATGACCAGAACTCTGCCATTGTAGATTGTGCAACAACCATACTTCCAAACATTTCAAATTGTCAGTGGAACATACTGAGACTCTTATGTGACTTTGTGAACTATTGACAGAGCCGGGAACTTACCAAGTCATTAGATAAAACATTCCTTCACAGGAATAAAACTAAATGATACTTTATTAAATTCAGATATTCCCTTTTTACGGTTCTCTGCATTTTCCCTGATCTCTGTTTGGATCGGTGATATCTGGCAGGATAGATGTATGATGTGATATATGAAGAGCAGACAGCTTGTAGCTATTGAACCATGCTTCGTGCAGCACAATGGACAAATATTAAAACACTGGTGCCTTTGTAATAATTTAAAAACTGTGTAACATTTTACTATGTTTAATCCAATCCATATACTAACGCCGTTAATTTCCTGCCCCTTAAACATTGCAAAACATCTGAAGCCACCTGCATATATAACCTCAGAAATGTACCATGAAGACAATTATTATGCACCACAGAATAATGAATGCAAATAAATATGTATTTAATGCATTGGATGCCAAACAGTTTCTGACCTCAATCCTTCTGCTCCCTTCAGTAATCCAAAGGTGATAGATCTAATAAATTACTTTGTGGCTTATAACCATGGCTTGTACTTTCTCCAATTAGTGCAAGATTGCTAACAATGATTTAAGTGAGCCTGACCTTTTCTTTATGGATCCACCTTGAATACAAAATGATGAGATATATACTAGAAACACATTTTATAAAATGAGAAGAATTACCGTAAAATAAGAACAGCTGGAGACATGAAAGCATACTGGGAAATATTTATTAAGGCAGATGATAATTTTTAAAAGAACATTTTGGATTCTATGCTGATTAATGAGTGGCTCAGTCTTTTCATTGCACTAGAATGAGACAGGTGCTTACTAGGATTGAATTCCTAGTCCCACTAGATAGAATGCTTGGATTTGTGATGGCAACAGACATCACAAAAATGTAAGTGGTTTAACTTGTAATTCTAATATAATATTAAACAGAAAAGATGCAAAATCAGTGCTTCTGTTTTTATCTTTCAGCTCCGCAAATCTGTTTTTAGCATTAGAGCAAGAAATCTTCTGGAAAAAGAAACTGCTGTGAATAAAATCCTCAGGTAAGTTTTTTTTGTTGTTGTTGTTTTTTTGGGTTTTTTCTTACAGCCATAGCGTTTAGCATTAGGGAGCTGCAGTGTAAAATGAAGGTGAGGTTGCTTGGACGATCAGGCACCCAGGTGCGCTCAATAGGCTGGCTACAAGGGAGATATCTGTCTAATGGCCCGTCTAAATTAGCCTCCACTCAAAACACAGTAAGTAATTCAACAGCAGGCATCATTTTTTACATCTGCCGAACCCAGACTCGCCCATTAGACTGCCAAACAGAGAAGTATGATCCATCACGCCACAGAACACGTTTACACCGCTTCAGAGTCCAGTGGCGGCGTGCTTTACATCACTCAGTCTGATGCTTTGTACTGTTCTTGTTGATACAAGGCTTGCATGCAGCTGTTCGGCCATGAAAACCCATTCCATAAAGTGCGTTGGCGACTTTTATTCACTGACTTATTGCAAAGGTTGCAACCTCTCACACTACCACGTTTGAATTCACTTAGCTCTTCAGAACGACCCATTTTTTTCATAAATGTTTATGAATGCTGACTGCGTGGCTAGGTGCTTGATTTTACACCTGTGGCAATAATTAAGAAGTGTGTCCCAATACATTTGTCCATATAGTGTGGTTTATATGGAAAGTTTCTCATTCTAATTCCTGTGGTGGTCGGCATACTCAAATTCCTTTTTGTATTTTTTTTTGAGCTAATTGGAGAAGTTATTTGGCCGTTCTCATGGCGCACATTCTGGTGTGATTGGGTAAGAGTGTCACTTCCTGCTCACACACATTTCGTCTGAGAAGAGTCATTCATTTGCTTTTAGTTAGGGCATTCATTTGGTTTGGCCATACCAAATTTAGTCAGGTCCATTGAATCAAGCCCCTGATATCCCCAATGGGCCTCCATAGAACAGCACCAAGATATGGCAGTACATCCCAGTAATCCGGATGTTTAGGCAGCGGTAGAAGGGGTTGCTGGAGACACCGCCCTGGCCCTACCCAGGTAAATACACAAAATAGAGGAGCGCACATCCTAAAAAGCATAAAAGGCTACTATTGAACAATAAGTACACATAACAAAACGTCAGTGCATACCCAACAATTACCAATTACCAAAAATCACTTATCTAAGGCATAATACTTAGAATTGTGTCACACTATATGGGCATATATTGCATAGCCTGCCACTAAATCAAAGTATCCCAAGTTTTGCAAGGTCTGATCTAATTTTTCATGGCTATATTTATTACCAAGGAGCTGAATCAGTGGAACTGCTGTGCATTTTAACCCAAATGAGACTCTCAACCGAGTTAAAGCCTTCTCTGCACACCATTAATGAGGCACCTGTATGGCTGGAGGGGCTTCCTAAGGTTTAGCCAAATATGCACAACACAAAAATACACAGGTATACCCATTTAAATACATCACTGGTTGTGAGGAATTGATCGCGTCTGTCAAAGAATCAGACAGGATGCCTTCATTAGGTGCTCTAAATGTAAAGTGGATTACATAATTATCATCTTGATAGAACAGATGTCAACACTATCTAGACCAACTACCTGAGGTGCTGAAATGAAATCTTTCACAAAATAATTATTCAATGTTAACAGAATGTTCCTTAAAATAGGCTATCACCGGGTAGAACAGATATGCAATGAATATAATTTTTGGCAGTTATGAGCACAATGTATCATAAGATCAAAAATAGAGAACTATCCTTAGTTCCCCTATTACCCTGTAATAAATGTAATTGCATCTCTGAGTGCTTTAATTGTTAATATAGAAATTGATTACAGGTACTCTCCATAATCTTTATACAGAAAAAATTTGGATGAGCAATGTGATGTGAGAGGATCCAGCAACTGTTACTTTTTTTGGTGTGTTGTGTTACACTTACACAGTTACAGATTTCCGCTCCAGTTTTACATACAGAAACTACTGTAGGACTGAGCAATAACCTGGTTCTTTCTTCCCACATGGTAACATATTACTTAATATTGCGCTTGTATGCTTCTTCATAAAACATAGAAACATTACTGATGGATAGAGGATAGAGGTAGACAGAGGTCTTCCCATGCAAGTTTGAATTCCCTTACTGTATTAGGCTCTACCACATCTGCCGGCATTCAATTCCACTTACATTCACAAGTTGGGTTGGTAGTATGATTGCTATATTACCAAACCTTTGTACACGACAATGAGTCCATTTTCATTAATATTGTTGATTCAAATAATTTGTCTTTTCTTAACTGTACCCTGGATACATTCTCTTTCCAAATGGCCTTCTCATTTAAGACTTGATACCCACCATCCTTTATACCACCAAAATTCATACCAAATGTTGTTAAGGGAATTATCTAACAGCGCTAGATGGATCCCTCTGTGTAACAGAGACCCTGCAGGCTCTGTTCAGAGTTTAAGAACCTGGAGTCCATGCCCCCCTCACATAGAGTGTTATCAGGCAAGCAGGGAGATAGAATGAAAGGAGGGGAAACAAAGTTTTTGTGTCTTCAAAAACCATAAACAAATTTAAATATACAAGACATAATGGTTAAAACAGTGCATTTAAAAAAAAAATCAAACAAAAAGAAATGAAATCTTTTGATGTACCCCATAGTTTCAAGAGTAAATAAAAATAAACAAAGCTAACAATTTAATTGTAAAAGATATTAAATAAAAATTACCAAAAACAGCTTAAAATTAAATAAACAAAATGAATACTCGTGTAAAGTCAAATACTTAAAAGGAACCTTTGTGAACATGTGACTTCATCTGGGTTATAGTTATCGTACCACTGAAATTCTAACAAGAAATAAAAGTGAAAAAAAAGAATTTCTGTAGAAATATAAACTATACCAAAATAGAACAGTTTATCTCACAAATCATCTCACACCTAGCCATTTTTCAAAAAAGGTCGCAAAGAAGCATAGAAAAATAATGTTGCATCATACAGAGTACATTACTAAACTACTGTATACATATGTTTTATATACAAAACCGTTCCGCAATATTTTGTGCCTCTAACTTTCCATGCATGACTGTTTTGGTGCTTTCTAGTAAGTAACATGATATTTTATCTCAAGGAAGATGAGCACATTGGCAAAAGGTTCTCAATCCCATATAAAACAATTCCTTGTTTTGGCTTAGCTAAACCCATGTAAACAAAGGCTGGCTAGTAAACCATTATGGACAAGCCAACCTTGGTATGTCACGAACACTCGTTACCTCATATATCATGTTAGCTGTTTGTCTTTTTGTAAGCCAAATGACAATACTTGCATCAGCTTTTCATGAGCAAAATTCATATTTTTTTATTACTTGCCTTTTCAAAATCTCCCATATTGGTGCATTTTGAAAAGTAAGGCTTGAGGTACTTCATATTTCACTAGTAGTGTCATTAGATAAACACATATAAACCCTTTTGAGGGTATCCTTATTCCCCGAAGTAGCATTTGCCAAAGAGTGGCTATTCATGCACAGAAAAAAACAACAATAATATATTTTGCATATTGGCATTAAACACGAATGGAAGTGATATTTCTCTTTTGATATATATATATATATATATATATATATATATCACTTTGCATAGAATTGTGTTCCTGTAACATTGCATAATATACAATATTAGAAATATATTTCTTGTGAGCATATAAGATTGTAATAATGAAGTTTTGACCCATAAATAAAGTAACCTTGTATTGTATTGTGGTGTCCTGTGTGAAGTGACTTTATAATGAAAAGAGAAAGATAATACTGTGTCTAGTCTGACATAATTTATAAAACTAAGGATAAGTAGTACAAATGTTCCATTAAGTAATTTAAGGAATAGTGATCCACTGCTAGCGTCAAAGTCTAATTTTCAGTTGTCTCATCTCTTAATGTAAGACAAAGGTGTAAAAAAATGGGGGATTAATGTAAAGAAGAGTAGAGGAGCCAAATAGTGAGACACCGGGGCTTATTTTACTCGCCCCACAAACCTACCCCTATAAACCACTTTATATATCAGTTCAATAAACATAATTACAAGAGGTCTAGACTGTTACATTAATATGTATTCTTCATACGGCTCCAATTGAAGAATAGTTATTTAATTACCTATTAATTGTCTGTTGATTTTGTTTACATTTTTTCTCTAGAATTGAATCCACCTTGATATCCATAACATTACCATTTGGGGAGTGCAGTATTTGTGTAACCCAAGACTTTAGTTGCCCCCACTGCCCCAATAAATTTTATATAGCTCCTTGTCCTTTTAGACCCTTATGGAAAATGGGCGGTCCCAAAACAATGCATTTTGAGCCCATACATATACGGGCTTTGTCACTAAGGGGTTAAAAATATCTCTAGTAAATATGCTCTTCAAAAATTCACTTCCAAAATACCTTGGGATGACGGTTGTTATCCTGACCTGTATGACAAAAAGTATGTGCATCTGGATGTAACTTTTCTTTATGGCACACTGCTGTGCTGAGATAGCTTTTCATGTTGTTTGGTTTAATTTATTTTTCTTTTCAACAAAATTTCTTTCAGAGCTTGTACAAGGCAGCGCATGCTGAGTGGATCCCTTGAAGGACAGCCTGCAAAGGAAAGATCAATTCTTAGCGTGCAGCATCACATACGACAAGAACGCAGGTACATTTACCCAGGAACTCTGCTTCAGAGAAGAATCGACATAATCTATCCTGTCTATATCACAGTATTTTAGATATAGCACTACAGTTAATGCTGTGGGGGTCTTGACAAACAGAGATTAAAGCAATTTCCAGCAAATATACTTTTCTAAGACGTATTATTAGAAATGCCATTTCAATCACATGAAACTGGGCTATCAATTTAAAGATCAAAGGGAAATGGTATTTTTTGTTAGAACATATTATACTTCGTTTTCAAGAAACATAAATCCCTTACTATAAGCTAATATAAGTGATGTGCTTTAGAAATGTCATTTTTGTCTAGTCTAAGGTTCCTTTCAGTTAATATTTGCACCATACACAGGTCAAGGGTTAATAAGGCAGTTTGCATTCATTGGCATTCTGTTGATTGTTTCAGATCACTGAGACATGGCTCCAACATTCAGAGAATCAGCAGGGGGAAATCTCTGGAAACCCTAACACAAGATGTGAGTTTAATCAATACAATTGTGTGCACGTGGAACAGTTTCTACAGTGTTCCGTTTATCATTTTTGTTCTTGTGTGCTTCCACCAAAACTCAAGTAAGAATATATCGTACCATGTAGTTAAATGTACTTATCAGTCCACTCGGTTCGTAGCCAATCAATAGGAAAGATTCATTGTGAAAAGTTAGTCCTGGTCGCCAGCTTGCTGTGAGTGGTAAGTCATTACGTGTAGCTGTAGCCTTGTACTTATTAATGAGCCCCTGTAATGTAAAATGTATGACTATTTTGTTCCTTGAGGCAGGTGATGTTATTGACCAGACTGAGACCCCCAAAGGATTTCCGCAGTCTTTGATTATATATTTATACCATTCCTGACAAACTGAACAATCAGCATTTCAAGTAGCTGGTTCTGTGCGATATCAGCATGCTTTTTGGCTCTTATTGGACCTGTCACTTGTATATGTTGTGCCGGTACATGGTTATTCTGTTCATGAGACCTTAATAATATCAGGTGCTGAATTGGTGTATTGAGCCTGTTGCCGGTTAAATGGCTGTAGGTTGTATGATAAGTAAGTGGTTTATGTAATGCATAACAGGTAAGACCCCCAGCAAAATTAAGGCCCTCAGCTATATAATAAGTGATTAAATATGTGTAAAGTTATGTTGCACTCAAGCTGATTCTACATATAGATTTAGAAATCCTCTTGCTAGGAATCATTGATATTTTTAGCCTGTATTATCCATTTACCTTGTCAATATATCATGCAATTCACTATAGACACTCATTATTTCTGGGTTTTATGGCTAATTTAATACAGTAAGTAAATGTAAACATGCATGGGGTAGGCAAATGGTTGGTTTGTGGAGGAAAAAACGGGTAGACTAGATGTGCTGAATGGTTCTCATCTACTGCCAAGTTTATTGCTTCTATCATTTTCACAAATATATCTCCAGTCAGAATGGATAAATTGTGGTTGACAATCTCACTCACTGTGTTACTCATTGCCTTTTTCTCTCTACAGCATTCTAACACCGTGAGATACCGGAACGCTCAGAGAGAAGACAGTGAAATCAAAATGATCCAAGAGAAGAAAGAACAAGCCGAAATGAAAAGGTATGTTCATATTTCTGGGTTTGTGTTAATGTATACATTTTGCCACTTCCAAACCCAACTCAAATTTGTTTTTGTTTTTTTAATATCAGAAAAGTTCAAGAAGAAGAACTACGAGAAAATCATCCTTATTTTGATAAACCGCTTTTCATAGTTGGCCGTGAGCATCGATTCAGAAACTTCTGCAGAGTGATTGTTAGAGCAAGATTTAATGCGTACGTATGACAATTACTTACTTAAAAAAATTATATAGCATATACAATTCTGTATGATCTAGCTACATGGCTAGGTTACCATATCACTTAGTATTTTGTAACCTAACCGGCACATAGAACAGTTGAGCACCACCAGTAAAAAAAAAAAATCTTGGAATGAGGTCTTTTATGTTATTTATATTATAATTTGATTCAGTTATGTGTCTTTAGGAAAATATGTATAAATAATGTACGTAATAATAATTTACGCAGCTTATTATATTTATCTCAAATAATGTGAAAGTAGTTCTTTGAACTCTAAAGGGTTTTTTTTAAGTGGTTCCAAGACATTTAGTCACTTGGCTTGGGGCATTGTATAGAGAGGGGGTTTTTTTTATCCTGGCCTTTGTATCAGATTTAACAAACTACAAAATACCTGACATTTATTTTGAAGGAAATAACATACAAAAATGGAAAATCCAGAGTTAAATATAAAAACTTGCTCTGTAACCTTTTCAGTTATGCAGAGATAATTCAGGAATAATAGCTTTTGAATAATGGTGGAATTTTAGCCCTAACCTGAACTTTTAAAAGGTCATCAGGCCTTAATCCAACGGCAGAAAGGTGAAATTATTTTCTTTGACTTGTAAATTCACACAAGAAATAAATTTATTTATTATTTTTGGTCCAGGAAGTAAGTAAGGTGGCTCATGTCAAACTATACATAGCCATTGAAAACATGGAAAACATTGTATGTTCACAAATATTGGAAACAATAGCTCATCATATGGCCAATAAAATGTAGACAACCCTTATAATTAACAACACTTCTTTCTGACAAATGTAGAATTTAATCACACAGACATGTAATTTCCAGGGACCAACAATGGCAGTGGGATGGCCTATACTGCAGAGCTCAGTAACATCCAATGTGGCTTCATCACAGGATGATACCAGGGGAGAACTGTCGGCCCGTGCCCCCACACATACTGTACACCAACACACTTACACTGATTCAAACACACACACTATCACACACTTGCTGTAACATGCAGACACACACTCAAAACACACTTACTGTAAACCCCACATTAAATTACTGTAACACACACTAAGTCACTCCAAACCTCGAGCTTGCCATCAGGGAAGGGGGTCAGTAGGTCAGCTGAGTAGTTGTAGGCAATGGAAACTCAAATTGCACATAAAACTACCTTTCCTCTGAATATTCACTACAGAGTTCGTCATATGCATACCAACATCAGTATTTTTTGGTAAGCAAGTGTATATACGCTTGTGGTAAGTGTGTGTGTGAGAGGGAGTGTTTGTTAGCATGATTGTGTGTGTGTTGAGTATGAGTAAGCGTATGTTAGTCTAAGTATGTGTAATTTGTGTCAACATGAGTATGTAAGTCTGTGTAAATGTGTGCCAGTGTGATGAGCTTTACATGCTCCCCAGACAAGAAGTGCAACCCTCCCCTCTATATATATCAGATACACTTGCCCTTTCCAACATATACCATGAAATATAGACAACCATAACGCCTCTTCGTTTTACTTTAAGAACAAGAATGTTGTAAATGATTTCTGGATGAATGTACTAGGTAAACATACAGCCAGGGGTAAAATGGGTAATTGTTGCATAATACATATTGCCTGTCCTCAGCTACACAATGTTAAAAAGATCCATCAAGGACTACAAGTGCACCCAGTAATTCATGTGTCCATAACCTCATAAAACAGTAACAGAGTATTGAAAAAATGTGTGTACTGTCTTATAAAATAGTCTACACCAATGTAGTAGATTGTAATGCTTGGCTGCTTTAACCCTTTTTTGGTTCAGCATGATGTATAGTCAATTCTATCATGAATTAAACATTAAGACATTGGACATAAGACATACATTTGACAAAATTAACATAAGTCAAATAATGATATTAATTATCAGCATGTACAGTGCAATGAAATGACAAAGGTAAAGCTGTTTGTGTTGTCAATTTTGCAAGTGACCTTTTTATAGAAAACTTGTTTTATATTTTCACCAGCTCAAAAACGGATCCTGTTACAGGAGCGGTAAAAAACACAAAATATCACCAGCTGTAGTAAGTGGAATCTTTATCTTTAGTTATAATTGACATATTTATCACTCTGCTTAATTAGTAAACATTCATGACATTGTCATGAGACTTTTCGGTATATTTCACAGTAGTAATAGTAATTCTGTAGATCCAGGGATTCTGTTGTCTATATCCAAGCAGTAAGATATAGGTTGTTATAAGCAAATGTTATTTTATGTTAATCTGAAAAGCATCCTAAATTAGCTCAGGTTGAACTATTTAAACTAAACAGGCCATACCTGACTATTTAGTCAGATAATTATTAAATGACTGCGTATGAATCTTATATGATATCCCTTCTAGTTTTGTTTTACTATATAAAGTGCTAATGATTTCTATAGTTCAATATCTAAATTAAATACACCTAGATCTTTAACTTTCACATTCTTAAATCACAATTTTCATTGCAAATTAGACATAACTAATCTACATCTAATAAATTCTACTTCTGCTGTCTTTTATCCTCATCACAGTTCTCTTTTTATATTTCACTTTTATGCTGTAACTAAATTTAATACATTTATTCTCCTTTCTGGACCGTTCATTACTTCTCTCTTTTTTCCTCTTTATTTGCAATTTGGTCTTTTCAAGCCAACATAACTGATCTTCCTTTTCATCCGCCTGTAATCTGTCAACAGTTCATCAACTGATTTTTGGCCTTAAAAATTCAGTTCTTTGTAACACATTTCTCTCCTTATGTGGGCCTAATCCATATAATGGGCTGGATTTTTTTTCAAGGCTAAAAAATTAATACTAGGAAAACCTATTTGATGTAGCTTGGAAGTACATAATGAGCGGCTTACACCATAATGTGCGGAACCCTAGCAGTTCTATGCTGTGTTTAGCTAAGATAACAGTACAGAAGCTGCAGAATTCTGTGTCTACAGTGTACAAAGTTCAGATCTAGTTTAGGTTTGTGGTTTGTTGAATAAACAATATACATTTTAAATAATTAAAATTAATCAATGTACTTATATTTAACAATAAGTATTTCCATAGCACATATTGTGCTAAAGATCAATGTATAAGTAATTACATTTATTTCTAGTGTTAAATATTATACACTTAGTGGATCAGGGTGGATTAAAATAATGATTTTTAAAAATAAAACATTTTTTTATATCTAAAGATAGTTTTCTATTTAAGATATGTTATAGTTCAAAGGTTATTCAGTATGAAACAGAGCTTATTTATGTAATATTTACATTTTTGGTAAACTAATTCAGTTAATCCAAGTTATTCAAGATGAAATAACATCCAGATTATGAACAAAGAAGAATATGAAGATTAGTGAGCTGTAGAACCTAATTTTTAAAAAAATATATATTTTGTTTTAACCACTTAAGTTAATAAACAATGATGTTTAAGCAAATACAAGAATATGTATGTTATATAATGTTATTGTTTTAGTTAAATAAAACAATTTAAGTAGTTCTCCAAAATTGAGTGATAAACCTGACAGGATTTTATTCTAAATATGAAATCTTCATCTGGTTGCAGATATTAAAGATTATAACCAGTAGATATTAATAATTATAACCAGCAAGAATGAGTCTTTACATTTAAATATAATGATTTAAATCAAGTCTTACATACTATTGACTACTACTAGTGATACTACTAAATCAAATCCACCATGATATAGAATTCTAGCTCTATATATCACATTTGTGCAGTTGTGGCAGTATTATATATATTTGTATATAAATATATATATATATACATTGACAAAATTGTCCCCCCAAAAAATCTTTCATATGGCACAGGTATAACACAAAACTAAAAACCATGAAAAGTAGAAAAGAGTAGAAAAGATGAATGAGCTCACATCCTCTCACCTCTAGCCTGACCACCCCAGTAACTATTATAAATGTACTGACGTACAAATTTTGTATTAAAATTGGTAACGGCACCTTTAAATTTCTCCAGCAAAGTGGTAATTTAGATTTGTAGAGCCAAATTCTGATCCCAGACGTATCCTTTTATATTATATGCAATCGTGCTACAGAGAAGCTAGCAAGCAGGGCCCTCTTCACCCAATGTATCTGCTTGTATTAGTCTGTCCGCTTTAGTTTTATCATACACTTTAAAGTTATGTGTTGTAAAAAGCTCTGTGTAAATTGTTGGCGCTATATAATTAAAAGATGTTAATAGTGAGTTGTCTGTGGAGGATATCTAACATGGACATTTGTTTCAGTGATTTACTAGGCCTGGTGACTTACCTGGACTGGGTTATGATCGTGGTTACAATATGTTCCTGCATATCGATGATGTTTGAATCACCCTTCAGAAGGGTGATGCACACTCCCACTCTACAGGTAAAATGGCTTTCTATTGCTCTTTAAAATGTATTATTGTATTTTCTGTTTGGTCTGATAATTTCAGATGCTTTGTATCTTAGATTGCAGAATATGTATTTGTGATATTCATGAGCATTGAGCTGAATCTGAAGATTATGGCAGATGGCTTATTTTTTACTCCGACAGCTGTAATCAGAGACTTTGGAGGCGTGATGGACATATTCATATATCTTGTAAGTAAGCATAATTTTATCCTTTATCATGCATCAAACCATTTCCCTTGTGACATTAATCCAATATACTAAAGATAGGCTTCATGCTTAAAATAGTAGACGCTTAAACGAAAATCAAATATACCAAAATGCATAATCTAACCATTCACTTATTTGCAGTTTGTTACATAATTCATATCATCCATACTAATTACCCCGGATGTATTTAAGTAATTAGACACTGTGGAAAATTCACATATAACTTTACTCTGTATAACTGGTGTGATGAATTGCGTGAATTGCTCAAATGTAAAAGAAAAAAAGACATTTTCCCAGAAGTTAAAATAACTTTTGCTAAATGTGAACTAATGCCATTCTGTTTTCCTTATGCCAAGGTAAGTTTGATCTTCCTATGCTGGATGCCCGAAAGTGTGCCTGCAAAATCAGGAACTCAGCTTCTAATGGTACTGAGATGTCTGAGGCCACTAAGAATCTTCAAGTTGGTGCCTCAGATGAGGAAAGTTGTCCGTGAACTTTTCAGTGGATTCAAAGAGATATTTCTGGTATGTTACAAAATAACTAAAGCTTTAGTGTGTGTTTAACTATCTATGTCATTAATAATCTGTTTGGTGTTACTTTGTTCCCTTTTGCCATGTGTGCTTGGACGTCTCTCAATAATAATAAACCTAAACCATTATTACTAGTGTAATTTGTTGTTCACTTTATGTATTTTAAAATCGATGTAACTTGTTTCTAACATGTTTGTTTATGAAGAATCCTTTTCAATATCATAATGAGTTTCAGCCCTTTCCATATGGGAGAGGAGGGAGTACTTATAAAGGGTCTGATAACATAATTCTGGGCTTGAGTTCCTAACAACACACTAATCAGTGGGAGTAGGAGAAGAAGACTGCACATCTAATGCAACCCTACTACAGCTTCTGGACGCCTGTTTTTTGAAGCATGGATGTTAGAGGGGGCGGTAGATACATAATATTCAGAACCCAGAGCCCTCAATATACTTAAAACTCTACTACATACAATTTAAACATGATAACAAATGTTGAAACACCCAATGCACATGATTTGTTGATCATTAAAGCAATAATTTTAAGTGACAGGTCTATGACACAACAACGAGCACAACGTACTTAGGGCCATGATAACCACTTAAATGTCAGCCATCAGTTTTTTTATTAATGCCATTAAGTTGTTATAACCACTCAGATTCATGCATATGATTCCTGTAATGTGTCTGTTTTGTACCACTGCTAAACATTAATGATTTACCCTTTAAAGGTATCTATTCTTTTGCTGACGCTGATGCTAGTGTTTGCAAGCTTTGGAGTTCAACTTTTTGCAGGGAAACTAGCAAAGTGCAACGATCCCCAAATGCTAACAAGGGTAAGTTCTGTTTGCATGAAAGTTCTACTGCCAGTTCTGATGGCACACCATATGCACTTTATGATACCTACGTGGTCGCTTTACATTTTTATGGCATTGCCCTTTCAAATGATAGAATTCCCCCAAATGCATTTGGCCCTTGCCCTGTGGCTCAGTTTTTTCCACGTGCAGGATGTGTTCAGCGGAACACATTTGCATGCACTGATATACTCGCCTCTAGTCACCTCTGGCACTAGCTTGGTGAATGCTGCAGGTTATGCGCATGTGCAGAATGATCCCCCATTGACATCAACCATCAGTGGTAAGAATCATCAGGCTAAGGAGAAGAATGGCGGCTACAAAAAAAATGTTTGTTTCTGAAGAATGCACACTTAAGTGATCACAGGGTACTTTGTTATGCATTATTCTGTTGAAGGTCAGGGACAGTAATTGGTCTATTTAAATGGCTTGTTCCAATTGGACAGGATTATATATATATGAATAGATGTGTGTCTGTGCTTAGGTCGATATTTCACTACGCATTTTACAATTGAGATTGCACATATCAGTCATTTCTCTCTTTTCTAGGAAGATTGCCATGGAATATTTAGAATAAATGTCCTTGTTTCAAAAAACCTTAATTTGAAACTAAAGCCAGAGGAAAAAAAGCCTGGATTTTGGGTTCCAAGAGTCTGGTACGTTGTCCAGGTGGAATGTTCTTGTTTGTAGTCCTTTATACAGTGCATGATACCATATTGTGCAGCCATGCTTAACCCATAGGTTAATGTGTCACTTTCAGCACCAGGGAAGTGTTGTTTAATATAGTAGGTATATTGGAAATGATACCTGTTTTGCTTCTAACTAAAAACATGCAGCTTCTAAACCAGAAAACATAGGTCACAATGAAAGATATAGTACACATAATAAAATTATGTCAAAAGCACCTACGTTTTGAACACTAGTTTTCTCTGTGTATGAGTATGATCTCGGCCCCCCAGGATGCAGTCCCCATCGCCTCCAGTGATGCAGGAGTTAGCATTGGCATAACCCAAGGCCCTGCACCCCCTTCAGTGTAGGAAACCCCCAAAGCGTCTTTGCGCACAGGTGGATCATTTGATGCTGGCTCTAGTGACATCTGCTGCTAATTCATTTTCTAATTATTACAAATAGACAGATGCACTGCAAACACTCTTGTTCAGAAGAGATTTAGAGCCACAACTTCTAAAGATAGATTCAACATGCTATGTCTGTCTCCTTTTCACGTCTAAAGCATGATCTAACGTTAAAAGAAACACAGTGTCGTTGGAGTTCAGACTGCATGGCTGTTACAAATGTATTGTCCCTGCAGGGCAAATCCCCGTAATTTCAATTTCGACAATGTGGGTAATGCTATGTTGGCCTTGTTTGAAGTACTCTCTTTGAAAGGATGGGTTGAAGTCCGAGATGTTATCATTCATCGCGTTGGACCGGTAAGTGTACAAGTCCAACATTTTTAATACAAGAAATCTCATCTATGAAGGCTGTCTTAATACTAGTACATGTGTTTTCCTTTGTGCAGATACATGGGATATATATTCATGTATTCGTGTTCCTCGGCTGTATGATAGGCCTTACTCTTTTTGTTGGTGTGGTTATTGCTAACTTTAATGAAAATAAGGTAAGTCCTATTTACTGAAATTATTTACTAATAATATAACTTCACATGATTAGAACATTACAAAAGTTTGCTTGTATTTATTACTTTTACACCCTAATTAAAATACCTTCAGAAGCCACACATTGAATCATAACTGACTGTTTTAATTGAAACATGACTTATTAATATTATATCTAATCATTTTCTATACAACCAGAAGATGACTAATTAACTAGAAGAATAGTTTTGTACTTATTCTATGTGTAAAAAAACAGGTTCTTTGTCTCCTTCACTCTGCACCAAAGATCTAAAGCAATTTTTTAGTGAAATAGTCTTAAATGTAGTTTGCAATTTATGCAAAAGTATTCTGCCCAAATTCTAGCACCTTAATAATATGTTGCACATCTATTATCAAGGGTACCGCTTTACTGACTGTTGATCAGAGAAGATGGGAAGATCTAAAGAGCAGACTCAAGATAGCTCAACCACTTCACCTTCCACCACGTCCAGGTATAATAGTATATGTAATCATATTCATGTTCTACATATTACCTGTGATCTTAACATATGTCAGCCTGGTGATGGAATAGACAATACAATATTACATGTGACCTTTAAATACCATTGGAGAGTTTTAGTGGATATTGTGGAGATTTCTTCTTGTAATATGAAAAGTAAAATAACTAGTAACTAGTGAAATCTACAAATGTTTTCTTAAAGACTGCTTACTACTTCTGTCTTTCACTGTTAACTTCGGAATATATATTCCATAAATTATTTGATTTTTGTAGATTTCCTAACAACCTCCTAAATTTACTTTTACTTTGGAATGAGATGATTTTTATAAGCATTCCAAGACTGTGGGGGTATGGGGCCAATCACACTAAGTGTGCGTTCCTGAACATAGGGAGGCCAGGAGAGAAGTGGGAAAGTCAAGGGAAACGTGCAGACTTGCTATTATGTAGCTTAAAAACATAAAGACACTAACACTGTTGTTGAATCAATATAGACAATACAGCAGTGAACAGATCTAACACTGAGTTACTTCATTAGTTATTTTAGCTACACTTTATATGTTTATCGGCCGTTGGCAAAACGTCTGTTTTAATCCCCAGTCTGTTCCTGCTCACAGATCGCATCATATTTAATTATCAGTGAAAGTACTCATGTGACCTCAGAAACCTCTTATCCATAGGGCGTTCTTTATCAACCGTCTTTGAAATTATTTTCCCCAAAAAGAAGGGAGGACAAAAAGGAACAAAATTATTACGACTCCTTTCAATAAAACATAAAAATGCATTAAAAAGTAATCACTCTTTCTAACAACCCACATCAGCATCTAATCCAAAGGATTTAGTTTTGTTGTTTTAAATCACTGTCTTTGTGGATTGTGTTTTCTTGTAGATGTATGCGATGCATTTAGTACTATATTGGTACATTCAGCCACTGTATTAATTTTTTTATGGTTTTTGTTTAACTTAAAACTGGATGGATAATACAATTAATTAATATAATATAATGCATTCCTTTCTCAACCGCATTTCACAATCTACTTTCCAAACGTGGCTCTTTGTTTAATATCTTAGACATCTTAGAAAGTGAATTGATGATGCTTTTAACTGAAAGACTTTTGTTTTCTGGATTGTCTATCACAGATAATGATGGTTTCCGAGCTCGAATGTATGATATCACTCAGCATCCATTTTTTA
This sequence comes from Spea multiplicata, assembly GCA_009364415.1. NCBI lineage: Eukaryota > Metazoa > Chordata > Amphibia > Anura > Pelobatidae > Spea > Spea multiplicata. The sequence goes on from VKOC01003587.1 coordinate 30,603, forward strand.
AGCGAACCATTGCAGTACTTGTCTTGGCACAGTCTGTGTTACTTTCTGTCAAGGTATGCTATATTCACCTCGTATGTAACATTTCCCTGCCTGATTTCCCTTCAAAATATACTTGCATATCTATAGAAGCCTATAATTACAGAGTAGTAATATCCCAAAACATACATTAAAAATGTAAAAATAATGCATATCTTATCTACATGTGTGCATTAAAAATATGATTTTGACAGTTACATTTTTAAGAAAATTTTGTACGCTTCATCTCTTCTTTGTTAAATCTGACATCCAGTGCTGACTGTAGTGAGACATGGATTTCCCATTAGACTTGGTATGAATATTAGATTAAATTCAGAATCAAATGTACCCTTCCTATGACCTTAGAGTTACCTCTGACTGGGAGCAAAAGGTGCGTGGTTATATTTGCTTTACTGTATAAGATAAGTTGTAAATCTGTTGTTTATAGACTATTGTTACAGATACTGATTTTAGATATTCTGGTGGCTGACATATGCTTTAATGGGATTTAATCACTAAAGAGAGAGTTGACAGGACAATCATGGTTTCAGTTCCCCAACCTATTGAATTAAACATTATACAGGACCAGTTTAGCCCTTCTTAAGAGAGTCATTTTCCAATGTCAGCCCTTTAGTAAGAAGTAACTGAAGAGCACATGCATGGTTATGGTTAGTTAAAGGGGTATACTTGGGTTATTAACAATTCAGTCTGACCCAACGAATCTGGTGCCTTGATTGTTAAGACTTCTCCATGTGATCTTGTTGACGAGATTTATACAATGCTTGATAAACTCACGTTGGTGCCTTTTTTGACTGTCTCCACCTACCTTGTTGTTTTTCCACTTCTTGATTTTTTCATATTTTTGTTTCATGCAATTTTGTTACGTTTTTTTGATAAACATGTTGAAATATGAGTTTCATGTAATTACCTATGACAAATGTGGATTTATCTTGATGTTTGTTTCAGTGGGATGTGGATGATCCAGTGACTGTTCCTTTAGCAACCATGTCAGTTGTTTTCACCTTCATTTTTGTTCTAGAGGTAAGAATGAAAATGCTGTTAATGTCTGATTTTCTTTCTTAATTACTGCTTTATGTTTTCTCTGACATACAGTACATTTTATTATGAAGTTACAGAGCTCTATAATGTAGAGATCATCAAACAATGAACTCTATAAATCAACTGTGAACCACAAGTTGTCATCTTCTCCATTGTGTTTGAGGTGGAAATAATGGACACATTTAAAATATATAGTAAGATAAAACTGCTTGTTTTTGTTCTAATGCTATGATTTTTTTTAAAAGGTAACCATGAAGATAACTGCTATGTCACCAGCAGGATTTTGGCAAAGCAGGCGAAATAGATATGACCTTCTTGTGACTTCCCTTGGAGTAATTTGGGTGATACTTCATTTTGCTTTACTGGTGAGATAATATTTCAGAGCTATACCATTTACCTTTGTAAAAATATACTCAAGCAGCTATCTTGGACATATATTATACTAATCAAAGTTCTCCTGGTTTGACCTGGAGATTGCCGGGTGAGCGCTGCTTTCCAGGTTTTCCCGGGCAAGACCCGAATCCTCCGGGTCGCGGGAGCTTGACACGCCATGCTCCATGGACACGCCCATTTTTCCTTTAAATGGGGGTGTTTCCCGCTGCCATCAGCGGGAACGCCCCCAACGTCAGTGGCACCGCCCACCTACGTCAGCGAGACTTCCCACTGACGACAGTGTGCAGTCCTGGCCACGTCCCGCAAGGGAAGGCTCTGGGTAGCCAGAGCCCAGAAGCTCATATGAATATCAATTATGTAACCACCTCTTCTTCTCTGTCAGACTTTCTATTTTGATTGGGCTTTGTCTTAGACCCTATTCAATTCAGGGTAGCTGATATTGGTCCATATATGCTATCTAGGACACTATATGCCAATGGATCTCAGTTTCACTTAGGTGCCTTAAGTTCCCTACTAAATATCTTCAAAATAAAAGCATTGATTGGAAAAAAAGAACATGCTGTAAGTAGTTATAGTTATAAATATATATATTTCCTAGAAATTATACATAATAAGAAATTATGTAGGAAGATAAATTGATGACTGATTCAGCTTTGTGTGAATAATACAGTTAAATGTGAATTACATTTGTAATTAGCCAAACATAATTTAATTTAAATGTACTAGATCACCATGGAAATTGATGTTCTGGCTATTCTCCTCGCTCAGTTAGGAAACTGTGATTTATGTAACATTATTTGTATTGTTGTTTTAAAACATTTTTATTATACAGAAAGGAAAAACATTTGTCAATGGTTAGGATGTCAAACATCAATAATATGCATTTGTGTTTTACAGAAGAAAAGAAAAGTTAAAAAAAGTAAAAAAAAGATAATAATTTTATTGATTTATCTTAAACATGGTGGGCATGTTTGTCTATTCGGTGAGCATAAACATCTAATGAAAATATCAGAAAGGAAACTGTGATTTAGTGGCATCAGGGTTATTTCTGCAAATTTTAAAAAAACTATGACATAAAATAAAGTGAATGGCGAATAAGATCACAATTTACACACCTTAAACTTAATAGTTTAAGGATATTTGCTCAGAAGAATCAATAAAAATCAATCTGTGGCAGATCCACTGTATGTAATTGTGTTTGCCCATTTATTTCTGCTGTAAAAACCTTAACCCTTGCTTGGTTCTTGGGCTTGCCTTATAATCAGGATAACCTTATGTTGTTAACACCCTCTCTCAGTAGCTGAGAACGTTCTTATGCAAACTAATAATGATAAGCAGTAGGAAAAAAAAATAGATTGATTACTTGCACAAAAATGTAGTAAACAAAATGACCTATAATACTAAGATTATTTATTCATTGTTGAACAATTTTTATAATTTTTATACTTATTTGAGTACAATTTGAGTATTATTTGAAAAAGATACAATATATTGAAGCATGTGAAACAATCTAATTTTTTTTTCATTGACAGAATGAATACACATATATGATGGGAGCATGTATAATCGTCTTCCGATTTTTCTCTATATGCGGAAAGCATGTAAGTAGAAATAATAACGAAGGTTACTTAAAATATATTTAGAATAAATAATATATAGAATTTGTACACATCTCATACATCGATAAAACAATACTGCAAAGCATATTGGACAAAAGAAAATTTCATGACAATTTTTTTGTCTAATTTAGTTTTATCACTGCCCACCAACCTTAATGAGAAACATTGTATTGGAGAACACCTCACTTTTAGCGATAATGGCACCCTAGCCTGTTCAGCAGCCCAGCGTGCATGGATGGGGCCAAGGCATTGGGAGGAATACACTGGAAGCAGCCACCATGAATGTGAATGAAGAGTATTTCTATGTTGACGCTATATAAATAAATGTAATGTATGTGAAATGCCTGGTGCTTAGATAAATGGAGAGAATCAGTAGACATTGCTTGCTACCTTGATGCAAAAATAAAACAGACCTTACTGCCCCTTTAAGTTAACGTATTAACGTAAGGAATGTCCTTTTACTCGAAAGCATGTGGCATTGATACATTAAAAATGTCTTGTGTTTTCTAGGATATGCTTATTTTTCTCTTTGTACATGATTTAAACGTATTTCACAGATGTTTTTACAGCTAGTATAGGAAAGTACATTCGTGGATACACATTTTTTAAACATATTCTTTGTAAAGAAGAAAAAAATGTAGTACTTCAAAGGCCTCTTTTATCTTTCTGTATAACTAGATTTCCTTTTCCAGTACTTTGTGTAAAGACCTTTGAGTAACCCCTGTGCCATAATTTTGTTTCCTTCGAAAAACCATGTTTTTCTTAAATAGACATGCTGAGAGAAAAATAACTGCATGCCATTAACTTTTATCTCCAAATAGAGCAGTAAATGGCTTTTTCATGGTTGTATCATGTCAATTTGTCAGATTGTGGATTTGCTTCTTTTTATTTTAATTGCTTTTAGTTGTTTAATATTCGACATAAAACCTCATTTTTATTTCACTCTAATTCATTTAATTCCAATGTAAATGTGTTACCTCTACAGTACTGAAATAATGGGGCACTAGAGCACTTTTAAAGTCGATTCTGAATTAGCACGCGCAGCGACTTAAATATAAGTAAATGAGAGCAGCATAAATGTGAATCCCCACAATAATACATGTTCATTATATAAACATAATTATTCCAGGCTCAATTAAGAAATAAATACCCAAATCAAAAAATATTTTAATAAACAGAAAAATGAATAGTTTAAATAAATAAAAATAAATACAAATGTAGTGCTATTCCCATACAAAAATATATACTGATATCAAATACAATATGGACACCGGAGGTTATCCTATGTATGCATTCAAAATTGTCTTAAAGCACTTTAATTCCAACTGAGTCACAACATCAGGTTAAATCCACATAATTCCTGGTAAGATAAGTCAAAGTCATAAAATCCACTGATTCTGAGAGGGCCAAAACCTTTTAATCGTATATTGTTCAAGAACAGAGTCATCAAACACGTAATCACTGCAATCATACAAAAATGTAATCACTTATCATCAAAATGTGTCCCTACCCAAAGGGACATGTATATATACCGGTGTATGCAGATACATTTCTCTCTCTATCCATATCACACTGGCTAAAAGAAAAAAAAACATATCGTAACCTAATTTAATGTTTTGCTTTCATTTTAAGTAATGCAGAAAGCAGCCAAACTGTACTTGATCATTTGTACCATCAGGTTTCAACGACATTAAATTATCAATCCAGAGACTCTTTTTAAGGGTTTCTATCCAAATCTACTCCTCAAAGACCCAACTGAATTATTTCTAAGCCCCGTGCTGTTAACCCTTCTACTGTTCCACCATGTTCCTGTAAACTTTCCTCTACGTGTTTCCAAATGTCTCCATATGGTCATAAATCACAGCATATGTATTGCATGTAATATGCCCTTTTATTTTATATGTTCTTATGATAAATCTGCATGGTGCCCAGGTGTAATTGTTACCTTTAATAGCCAACCTTAAATACATAATCACCGGTGACTGACTAGACAACAAAACTACATGTGTTTACGTGTCTTCATGGGAGTCTATAACTCCTGATTGGTTAAGTTGTTTCATGTTACATCAGTTACACACACATAATGCAAAGTAGATTTTGTTCGGAATATGTATGTAGGTGTTCGTCTGTCTGTATATCTCCAGTTAGAAGGCATAAGAAATTATTAAACAATATACAGGGCCAACCAAGCTCATGCAGCAGAAGCTCACTGGGGAGCAGAGTGGAGAAGCAGGGTTGATACAGCAGCTCTTCTGCAAATACTAGTGAAGTAACTAAGTTGGCTTCCATTAGTTCTTACTTGGACTCCAAGTTCTTACTTGGGATAACTGATTTTACTGCAAACCTAGCACTAAGAGTCTGAAAACATGCCGAGGCTAGAAGAGTTTGTGTTTTAAGGCAATGCACACATAGCATCCCTTAGCAAGTTTTTAATCACTTATTTCACACCCCGTTTATTTCATAGCCAGGCTTTCTGCTATTTAATAGCATTATTCAACAAATGTATGTTTTGAACGTGGTCTTGGAATAGTTGTCTTATTGTATGTCATTAAACTGACACAGGATATTTGCACTGTGTAACACATCTTTACTTTTTTAGGTTACCCTGAAGATGCTGTTACTGACTGTGGTTGTCAGTATGTACAAGAGTTTCTTTATCATTGTGGGAATGTTTCTGCTTCTTCTTTGCTATGCGTTTGCCGGTGTTGTTTTATTTGGTACTGTGAAATATGGTGAAAATATAAACAGGTCAGTATGCAACTGAATCTCACTTTTGCTATCTGGAGTTGATCAATTTCCATGCACTGGTCTTAATGTTATATATATATATATACTTATATAATTTGCAAAACCTTATGCTAAGGGGGGGCTGCATGACACTCAGGTGCCCCAGTAACTGAGGTGCCTAGTGGGGGTCCTGTAGGGGTAGTAAGGCAACAGCACTGACAGCACAAGTTGCAGTGAAGATAGGGTTCTTAATATAGCAAAGAAAAAACACCTCCACGTGATAAATATAAAGGTAAATATAAATACCCTATTTAGGTTAGCAGCTCCCAAAAAACAACACTCCTCATAAAGTGTACAACAGCAAATATATCACAAATTATATATAAGATAGGGTTCTTAACAAGGTAAGAGGAAAGGGAGGGAGAGATCTGTGAGTTACACTGGTGGTTGGACAAAGTCAGAGTGTGTGTATGTTTGTGTAAGTGTATGGTGTTAAAATGGATGTGTTAGTATATGGTGTTAGCATGTGTGAGAGGATGCTGTTAGCATGTTCTACTGTTTGTGGTTAGAGTGCATGTTAGTGTATGATATTAGCATGAATGTGCCAGTATATGATATTAGAGTGTGTGTTTCATTTTAGCATACGTGGGTCGGTGTGTGCATACTGTATATGGTGTTAAGGGTGTGTTTATATGCTTGCGTATGGTGTAATAATGAGTATGTGTGATAGTGTGGCGTCAATGTGCGGCTATTACTATATGGTGTTAGTGTGAGTGTATGGTGCTAAACTGTCAGGGGTGAGTGTAGCGTTAGTAGTGTGAGAAGAGGTTGGATGTGTATCCATGTGTAATGTGTACGGTGCTAGAATTAGTGAGTGTTAGAGCAACTGACCGTGTTAGTATGTGCATGTGTATTCTTAAAGGCAGAATATAGTATTAAGGATACTGTGTTGTTTGCGACAATAGAGGAGGGTATTTGGGAGTAATTATTTATGAGGACTTTGTAAGCCGACAATGTAAAAAGCAGAACAAAATTCAAGCTTGGTTTGGGTTGTATAGCGAGCTGCATTAGTGCTAGAAAGAGGGAGTTAGTTTTGTCACTTTACGGATCTCCGTCAGTCTTCCCCAAGAGTATTGTGCAAGTTAAGGCAACTTTTTAAACGTTGTACCAGTAATTCTAAATGTTTTCACGTTTTCATTTTTAACTTATCTACTTTACTGTTTTCTGTTTTTAGACATGCAAACTTCTCTACAGCAGGGAAAGCAATCACTGTGCTTTTCCGAATAGTAACAGGAGAAGACTGGAATAAAATAATGCATGACTGCATGGTAAGTATCACACTTGGATCAAATAATCCATGTATTTCAAAAATGCACCCAAAATATTCATCCTTTCCATTCTCTGCATCAGTGGTGAAAGCCAACATCTTATAAACTTAAAAGCCAATTCCGTTGATGCAATATGTAGTTAGTTTAAACAACTGCAAATGTGAAGTGAAGCAGCATTATAGCTCATTATCTAAATGTGGTGTTTAAGGGTGTGTATTGTAATTAGAGGAACACACTGTGAAGCCGCAGACCGGTTTTAATGGACCATACAAGTTGATATGTCTGTATATTGAGTAAAACATAGAAATTAGTATAGCACTAGAAAATTGAACTACAAATCTTGCACAAAAAAACCCTCTTGGGGGAACCACGTGACCTGGCGTCTACAGTTTTAGTATTTAATCGAATGTAAAACAATGTTGTTTTAATGTTTTAATTTGGGGGGGTTCAGATGTCTCAGGAAGCTTATTAAGAACATTGTTTCTTTTGTGTTGTCACCAAAGGTTAAACACAACTGTAGTTTTAAAGAAAGGTTACTTTTAAGCAGTGTCTTGAATTTTGAGGAAAGTCCATATACTTAAAACATTGGGCAGTCGATTGAATAATAAGTTTGAAATTGAAAACAGGGATAAAATATACGCATATATTTTATCTCATTTGGTGAATCAGCACCGATAGATCTTTTCGTCTTCTTTTTACCATTGCAATTTGTGTTATGATTTGCTGTTGCGATGGATTAGTATACGGTATTGAATCTAGCTCATGGTATACTTTTCTCTGTATAACATTGGTCATGCCATCGCATTCTATGTTTCCAAGTGTTACCCTAGCCTCATATAATTTAAGTAATGCCTTCTAGAAAAACACATTGTTGGTTTTGTGGTTCTTTAAGCTAGAATATTTAAAAATGTTTCTGATGTAGAAGAATCTTAGCTCTCAAATAAAATAGGAACTGCTTTAATGGGTATTGCAAAGTTAGTAAAAGGCAGAAGAATTGTGAGGTCTGCTGCAAGAAGCAGTATTATATCTATAAGTTTCAGATTTTTTTTTTGCAATTAATTTAAAAAAAAATGTATTTACTTCTTTTTAGGTCCAACCACCATTTTGCACACCAGATAATAGCAGATACTGGGAAACAGACTGCGGAAACTATGCTGGAGCCCTTGTGTACTTCTGTTCATTCTATGTCATTATCGCTTATATAATGTTAAACTTATTAGTTGGTAAGTATGACATAACTGTGAAAATGTAGCAAATGCCTAGCAATTCATCACTGTATAATAACCATATTACTCATAAAAATCCCATTATGAATGTGTAATAGAACATAAAAGATATATCGACCATCATGCTAATACCGCTCATTTGCCCTTTCTTTTGTGTTTAATGATTTCAGCTATAATTGTAGAGAATTTTTCCTTGTTTTACTCCACTGAAGAAGACCAGCTATTGAGTCCTAATGATCTGCGGCACTATCAGATAATATGGAATATGGTTGATGATAAACGAGAGGTAATGTATTTTCATGGTGTGGATTTGCTAAATGCTTTTGGAATGAGGTGTGTAGAGATTTAAATAAATCACACCCTCTTGTGTAAAATAGAATTAATAATGCTGAAGGAAATATCACATTCCAACCATTTCATCACACAAGATCATTATTCCATTGTGTCCAATGTGTCCAATGTGAAATGCTGTGTGTTTTCTCCATCACTCTCACCCAGTTTAGCTATACTAGGTAAATAACCTGCTTATCTTACCCATCTTCTTGTCATAAATATCATTATAAACAAGCAACATTTAACATAAAGGATTTCTGGCAGCCTTGGGCACGTGGTTTACCAGTTACTTTTTTTTACATTGTATTTAAACATCCCTTAGGGTGTTATTCCTACGTTTCGTGTCAAGTTTCTCCTGAGATTGCTGCGTGGAAGGTTAGAGGTAGATCTGGACAAGGACAAGCTCCTGTTTAAGCACATGTGCTATGAAATGGAAAGACTGCATAGCGGGGGAGATGTTACTTTTCATGATGTACTAAGGTAAGCTTTGAGTTTTACACATTTTAACTCCACTCTGATGTTACGTGTTTGCAGACGTACATTGTCCTTGAGCCAAACTGCTCTGTTGTTTTCTCGGTACCATTCATTTAAAAATCCAAGTACATCTTGGACACTTCTGTCATCGGTTAAGATTGATGATTATCAATATATTTCACAAAAAAAACACATTGTAAAATATATTTTTTTTACTCCATCGTATAGCAATCTCTACTTTGAGTGGCAAGTTGGCAGAGGGTGTATATTTTTTCTTGCAGCATGCTCTCATACAGATCGGTGGATATCAGAAAAAGCCTTCAGCTGGAGGAACTGCTGGCCAGAGAGCAACTGGAATACACAATTGAAGAAGAAGTAGCTAAACAAACAATCAGGATGTGGCTCAAAAAATGTCTAAAGCGAATAAGAGCGGTAAGCAGGTTTTTAGAACGTTATTTACATTATTAGAAATTAACATAGAATTGAGAGTCCCACTAAAACTAAAATATTTGAATCATGTCTATTTTTGGGCATTTGCACCCTGGTTTTTGCACTTGGGTAACTGGGAGCAATTAGAATGCCCATCATTGGCTGTTTGTTTATGTTTGGAAATTACACCCTGTGTCTTAAATTAAACCTGGACAGACATTAAATGATGATAAAGGACATTAACCACAAAATCTAAACATAAAACCACGTTTGTTGCATTATTACCATCTGGAGGGAATTTAGGTCCATATGTAATATAGCCTCATGTACGTTGTAAACAAATATTAAGACACCAATGAACTAGACAGCTTTTAGAGAACAATTAAGAAGAAACGAGATTTTGCAACGTTAAAGTATTATATTAATGGTAAATGAAGAACAAATATGCATTTTGCATGATCACAGTCAAACATTTGCACTAATTGCCTTCCTTCAGTTTTATGTATGTTTTCCACTATTTTGACGTGTTGGGGATTTAATGGGCATATTAGATAAATATACATAGTACCTAAATACCTGAAACACTCCTTCTCAACTTCATTCAGAAACAACAACAGTCATGCAGCATTATCCACAGCCTGCGGGAAAGCCAGCAGCAAGAGTTGAGCAGGTTCCTGAACCCTCCTAGCATTGAGACAACTCAGCCAAGTGATGATATGAACCTAAATAACCAGGATAATGCACAGCCAGAGGTATGTGGCACATACACCGCATAAACATGTTTTATAAATGAAGGGTGATGTCAGAACCAAGGACAATTGTAAGGATACGACAAATAGCGTATGGGAGAATAAGTAAAGCCCTGCACAGCCTTCAACACACACTGGATAATGAGAAAGGACCAAATAGTAAAGTTGCATCAGCATGCAATGCCTAAAGCTGAGTTCTGATCTAAGGTAATAACTCTAGAGAACTACTGTTCCCAATAATTTTATATGTGTATACATTAATAGCTCAAAATGTAAGGAAGACACCATTTCCAAAACATCGTAAGATTCTATGAAGTAAATATTTCTTATTTCTGTCTTTCAGACAAGTAGTCAACAACAGCTGCTTAGCCCAACTCTTTCAGACAGAGGTGGCTACAGACAAGATTCATTGGAAGCTGGTAAGCCACAGCGGAAATTTGGACAATGGAGATTGCCATCAGGTAAGAGAAAATAATCCACTGAGTATATAACACAATATAATACAATGCACTGAATTGAAGTATAGGAACAGATTTGATTTCTTCATAATCAGTTATAAATGTAACTGATTACCACCCGAAGAACCTCAACCAAATTAATTATTTGAGTCGTATTCCAGTGCCTTAGTGGAACGCGTCACTTTAACACAACTGAATTCCCAAGCACCTCTAACTACTAAATGAATGGAGTTAATTGAAAGGTGAATGACTAGAGCTAAGCTCTCTGTAGTGCTAAATCCACATTGGACTTTGGAATTTGCTAATATTTATCCATTAAGATTAATTTCAATGGACTAGAGTAGCGACGACTTTGTTATCACGCTCTTTAATTATTGACACATATTTTTTATTACCTATCCATCTGTTCGGTATTTTGGAATTGTCTGTATCTAAGGCTAGTTGTAAGATAACAAATAAAACAGCTACTCAATAAAGATAACAGTGATGTCTGAAAAAAGTCAAGAATATCAACTGCCACTGTTGAAACATTAAATATAACTTAGTTTTTCAATATTCTTTTTCTAGCACCAAAACCCATTAGTCATTCAGTGTCTTCTGTTAATCTGCGATTTGGAGGGCGCACCACAATGAAATCTGTAGTTTGCAAAATGAACCCAATGTCTGATGCTGTCTCCTGTGGTTCTGAAGTCAAGAAGTGGTGGACAAGACAACTTACTGTGGAAAGTGATGAAAGTGGAGATGACCTTCTTGATATGTGAACTCAATGGAGTGAATGCAATGGAGATGGCCTCGCATAGTGAACTTTTGCACTTTTGTTGTTAAATAATGTGGACAACTTTTGTTTCAGTAGGTGAAACCACCCAAATTGGAAGATAGGCCTTAACAAATGATACATTATCTAGAGAGGATCTGTCTATCTGGAGAGATCACCAGGCTATCGCACTAGATTCGGCACCATCAAAAAAATTGGGGGGGGGTTATAGAAATGTCATGTATTCTTGACCATGCTGTACATTTTATTTGCTGCCACAAGACCCACATAAATTCAAATATAATACAACAATGGGGTAAACACCCAGATGATGATTTGCTTCTGTGACGGGAAAAAAAGAGTATTGATATAATGCATTCTCTTGTTCCAATCTTCCATTAAAGCCACTATATCATTATGTCAGTTATCATAGCCAGGCCCACACAACTTTCATCCCACTTTTTGTCTGATTAATTTAGTGTGCAACCACATGCTGCTAAAGTGTAAGAGTGTTGCATATATTCCACAGGTGGCCACACACTTACCATTTATAGCCACCGGCTTTAAAGTGCCGGGCTGTTTTTTTCCTAGTCTGTTATTGCTTATTTCTTCAAATAATGTGTACAGTTGATGGTTTGAAGAACATGACAAAGAGATGTATTAAACAAAAAACTTTAATGTGTAGCTGTTGACTTTTTTAATCTTATTCCAATTTTAACAATTGTGTAATTTATTGAAGATTTATTTAAAGGTCCAAAAAATGTTTTTTTTTCCCGCCGGTCATCAAGTTGTCATATTATGCTGTTGACATATTACATATGCCATTACATATGCCAGTTATTGTAAAATAACCAGGGAACATCCTCAAACGCCCACAAAAAAAACCAATGTTATGCTGCATTACTGTTATAAAATATTCCAATACAAGGAAATAAGAATCAGCATTTCAAGTGCACTGCTGCATAGTTAATCCTGGGAATACTGTGAGAAACCTGCTAGAGCCTTTAGATTGATTTAGTATTTTAGATTATTTTTAATAACAGAGTTATTTATAACAAAGTTATTTATTAAGTATACAGAACACTTGCTAATACATACAGTATTTTGGCAAAACAGATTTTACTATATTCAATCAATCCAGCTATGTATAGGCGACTAAATTCACTAGTGAATGTACAATGTTCACAACAGGCTGGGACCACATTGTAAAGATTGCACAAATACCAGTCTAAGGTTTTATATTTATGATATATATGTTCTGCGGTTAATTGAGATGTATTATCATATAGATCCAAAAATGAGCTAACATGCAAACATTCATTTATAAAAAAAATGCATGTTTTTGAAGCTATGAAGTAAATTATTATAAAATATATAAACCACCCTGACCACACAGTATGTAAAGCACTAATACTTTATATGATACAGATATCTCTATAGAGAAATACCTGCATATGTACATATACCTTTATATAAAAATATCATGAATATATAGATGTTATGTGACACAATATAAAGTGGATGGGAAATGTTCTGCATATAGTTTGCATATGGGCAATATTGTAATGATAGGAAGAGACAATTACGGGATGCTCTATAGTACACATTGAATGACAAGGAAGCTGTTAAGAGCAATCTAAGACTTAGAATTATATATTTCCATTAATAAGAATAAAATAACAGTATGAGAATGACACCTAATGAAGATTATGTCTAATTAGTATTATATTTTCAAAAATCTTTATAACATGTAATGGTAGAAGGAATTATAATTCTTTTTATGCACGTCTCCAATGGAAGAAGTTGCGGGTACAGACTGCAGGTTAAAGAAGTATTACAGCAATTGGGTTTGTTCACACAAGTTTGTTCAGACCAACTCAAGTGTGTTGTCGGCAGAACCGAGCAGATCACTTATTCACTAATGTTGACCCAGTTGTCAATTTGCAACAAGTTGATCTATTCCTTGATCAACATGTCTTATGTGTCATGTGATCTTATATCCCTGCTCCCAAAATGACATGTGCAGGGATAGAATCTTACCAAATTATGTGAGAAGCAACATACTAAATTCAAACAAAAGTATGAATTCTTTGTACGTATGCTCATAAATATAAGCTCATTTCATAACATCTTCAAAGTATTAACAATTTTCTTTTCTGACGAATACTACAGTAGTATTCATGCTGTTAAGAGGAACCAGTGGCTATTTTGTAAGCACAATTCTGGTCCAAAGCTATAAAAGTGATCTTCTTATCAATGCTATCAATTAAATGATCCAGTCAGAAGGACCATCCATTTGTTGCAATGGCAATAATACTTGGTTCTATGCAGTTATAGTCGCCTGGGCCCAATAAATGAGTTCCACTGAGTGAGCCAATGTATGATAAATAAATACTGCAGTGCGATAACTTTTTGGAGTAAGAGATCCGTGAATGTCTTTGAGATTGCATATTGTTTTACATTGCGTAAATTAAAGATAGTTTACAGATAAAAACACAAATATTGCAGTGCCTTGACAGTTTGAAATGTTTTTAATCCTGCACGTTGAATGGTATACAAGTCTACAGCAGAAAGCTCCAACTTCTAGAGTGTGATTAAGGATTTTTCCTATTTTTCACTCTATTTGTGATATATATGGCTCATGTACTATGATTAGTTGTGTCTAAAAACAAAACTTTTTCAACCAAATGAGCCAGAGGTGCACACACTAGCTAAACTGTAATTCTTGTCAAAAAAAGTAGCTTTAACTCACAAATTTGCAAAATATTATTGGAAAAGCTGATGAGGTGTAAGATCTTTGGAATAGGCATTACATGTTGATGTTGGTGGATGCTCAGCACAATAAATATATAGATATATGAACCTAGGAACTTACCAAGAGTGGCTACCCTTCTTCTGGGTGCATGGCAAACATTAATAGCTTTTTCGTCATCTGTTAGCACTTGAAGGTCATAAACATTTAGCAGAATTTAAAGCTTATATTAGATTCTGAGAAATACCAGCTTAAAGCCAAACCAAAATCAATACAAAAACGTAAGTGTTACCTAGAAATAAATCTTTTTGTAAGTGGATTTCATATGCTTTATTCTTTTCAGTAATAAGCTTTCATATTGATCACGAAGACATTATTTTTAAAAAATAATCTTCGTAGTGCATGCAGCTTCGGTGTTAAGCAGGCAAGTATACTAAAAGTAAGTTAAGCAAGTATATTAAACGTTGGTCTGAATAAAAAAAGAAAAAAGAGAATAATTTATTGTTGAGCAAATACTTAAAACATTTCCATGTTCCAAAGCATGGGCATGTGAATTAATAGAAAAAAAGGTTTCCCTTAGATATATTTTTCTGTTTACATAACTACTACAGGAATAGCAGAAATTTCTGACACTTTTTTCACCTATGTAGGTTCCCATGAGAATGTCCTTAAATCACATAAGGTATCTTGGAAATAGAGATGGACCAGACAAAAAACACAGATGATCATTCACCATTATGGGTTTATTTCTGTAAATGATTCTTTTTAGCTAGTAACATTTCAGAGAAAATGTAATTTATTTAAAACTCTAAATTAAAGAAAAGCAGTAGAAAAAGTATTAAATGTATACATTTTATTTAAAAAAAGGCCTTAAATTATTTTATCTGGAACCACATTATAGCTAATTAAAGGTTTTTTTACTCCCTCATAACCCGTATTTCTAAAGAACAGAGTTTATTTCACATTTTTATTATATGTTTGTCCAACCAATTTTTCTTTTTGTGTTATCCAAACAAATGATATATTGTTTTTTTAAGTGCTGGGAACCTTTTTTTTACAATTTTAATGTTTTTTACATGTATTATTATTATTATTATTATTTGGTATCACATTATTTTTTATTGTTTGCACTGCTTTATGCGCAACATAACTAAAGATCCCCTTAGGATCTTTATAGGCCTCAGGGATCCCTCTTGAAAATAGAGTGTACCCCAATGATGTCATGGTGACATCACTGGGGTCCCTAAATATTAGTTTTTTTGTTTTTTTTTTTATTTACTATTTTTTATTTACTATTTTCCCCTTCTCACTATGATCTTGCTATGTGGTGATCACAGAGTAATCAAGATTGTGCTGTCCAACATTCTTGATCATATGATGTGTGATTAGCGGAAGGTAGAAACAGGGCCTCTTTTTTATGGATGTAATAGAATATCGGTAGGATCCTGAACCCGTTAATGAATAAAAAAAATAACACAAAGTATCATCAAATGTTTCCATAAATGTAACTAATTATTTTACTATATACATGTTGTATTGCAGCCTGTGCTTATGCATTTAAAGGGGCACTCTCCTGCCCAAAATAACCTGCCCAATGATGAATGCATATTAAAATAGTAATTAGTTTAATACGCATACATGCCATTTTTGGTGAAGCCAGTCACTGGCAGGAAAGTGCTGCTGTCGAAACCAGTGGGAGCGCATTTTTACGCATACATGCAAGGGGGTCTTATTAGACTCATGTGAGACAGTGCAAGGCAAAAAGCTTAAGGATCGAGGAAAGATAGAAGATTTTGATTTATCTATATGTTTAAAGGAAAGAAATGCAAAATATATGGCTGGAGTGTTCTTTGAGAGGGATGTGTCTCCTTAAAATGTCAGTTCAACAGTAATCCCATTTATTTACCAGCCAATGAGAATTATTTTACTTATGTTAATGTACAAATAGAAATAGCCTATAATATAGTGTGCCCATTTATTTAATACATTTCCTTGTGCCTACAACAGTTTGTGGCAGAGCCCCTGACCTCCTGCACAATTGTTCTGATAACTCTAAAACTCAGAAGCAGCTTCCAACTATGATTTTTGTAGGCCATGCACAGGCAACTAGAAGCTCTCCAGTAGCTCTAGATACCACATGAATGAATGAATGAATGGAAGAATCATGAGGAATATGGTTCATTCAGATTATGATTTACATATTCATGAATTTGCTTTGAGCAATTATTTTTTATCTTCCATATTTATAAGCAGATGCAATTTTCTTGTCATTGTTTTACTTCTACGCACATATTCTAAAACTGATGTGCATTCCTTAAATATTTGCATAAAAATAGTGGGAATGGTCTAATAGTACTGTAGTACTGAATATATCATATTAAAAAATTATAATTACAAAAAAAACCTTTTATGGAGACTCTAGAAAAAAAAATACAAGCTTTAATATATTGTAAATAAAACTTGAACATGATTTGGTTTTCCTGTTATTCCGCCTCTATTAATAAAGATATTGCTAAACATCCTGGAAATTGTGAAGCACCCATTTTGTATAAGATTTTCCACTTTGTTGATTTGTTAGATTTTGTTGTTGTTTCTCATACAAAAACAGTTGTGTTTTCGAAACATTTAAGAACAGTTATATCTGTGAATAGGGCAGTATTGTATGAATAATGTTTTTATTCATGTTTCCGCTGTGGGTTTTACCTCTGGAAAAATCTGTATTGTTTGCCATGTAATTTCCACGTTGTGTTGACTATTGCGTTTCCGATTCCTAACAAATGTGTTCGGACCTCATATTTGTGTTTGGTGCTGACAGCACATGCTGATGTCAGTCGCACTCAAAATCCGTTGTAATAAAAAGTGAACAGCATTTAACCGATTTGTTCTCAGGCAACGTTCTATCAGGATTGTGTTAGCACTATGAGAAGAAAGAAAAAGAAACATTCTTTGTTGTGAGTGCAGCTAAATCTTTTATACATGTTAGTAAATATCAATAAATATTGTATTTCTTAAAGAAGTTGCCTTTGGGTTTACAATAAATTATAAAATCATGAAAAAAAAATGTTTCCTGCATCTCCTTTGTGAAGGGGTTTGTTTAAAGGTTCCTTTGCATATTAAAATGTTTAAACAATCTGACATTTTCTTTTGTATAAATAAAAATGTGTTTTGTTTAAAAGAAACTTTCCCTAGAGCTATGAGGTCTAGTAGGAACACAAATTACTTTGCCACGTGCTTAGAAAATATTTAGAGTTGCTGCTTCAGGTTTAAATTTGGTAATACCTGAAGTTGGGAAAAAAACAGTTGTGGGCCAAAAACTACTGATAATGTTTTTCTGGTGCCAACATAAAATAATAAGTCTTTTCTTCCTTGCAGTAAATCGTTTGAAATAAAGAGGTTTTGGTTTCTTTTGTCTTAAAAATAAAGACAAATTAAAGTTTCTTGAATTTTTGGGTTTTGCAACATTCCCAGGAATAAAACATGTGCAATCGCATTTAATGACTTAAATATCAAAAGTACTTTAGAATTCAAAAAAAATATTTTTTTGCAGCTAAGGAAATTAATAAAAACAAAAGCAACAAGCAATTGTTGTATGCATTGAAAATATTACAGACACATAATGCTGAACCATAAAAATTGTGAGTCTGGACTATATTAATTCACAACAGGATTTATTCAAGGTGAAATATTGCATTATGGTTCACTAGAGGGATATTTAATGATGTAATTACCGTAATGTCATATTAACATTCAGGGGCATCTTTAAGTTTAATGGCAAAGCATCTACTGTTGGGTCCTATACATACATTTTATATATAACAGGCAATGTATGCCCAGAGCATAATTTTTATACCCACTCTTCATTTTAGAAGGGTCAAGTGGTTCCCCAAGTGTTTTGTAATATTTGTAAACTGGACAATTGTAAAAGGGCATTGGGCCAATATAAATGACCTACAGAGGATTTAGCCACTGTTGTATTAACAAAAAGGGCAACTTGAAAAACAACTGAGGATCACTACTGCTGCATAAGGTTTTGTTATTAGTATGTGTGTTTAGGTTCAATCCTAATTAACACAACTAGAGTGTAAAATGAGCGTAGTGGCTGGGTGTTCTGTTTGATTGTGCATTTGATTTAGATTTGTTTGTCGTTTTCTAGTATAAAATCATCGCCAATGATGATTACTGTATCTACAATACTGTACAATATAATATAATGATGATTACTGTATCTACAATACTGTACAATACAATATAACAATACTGTATCTAAACATCAAGTGAATACGACAAAATATACCGTACGTTATATTTTTTATTTTCTTCCGTTGACTTTCAATTTGCGAGAACTGACACTGAAAACAGAAGGAGCAACACAAAGCCGAATTAGGAAGGACATGCAAGTTATCATGAAAAGTATCAAAGATTCACAGAAAATAATAACCTGAAGATTTTTAAATTGCCTGATCCCCACACATATATTAAATTAATAGGGGCATGTTTGGTATTCCTTTGCATGAAGCTAGAAATATTTCATACTAGCATAAACACAGTGGATTCCGACAAATTAATAAAATGTGTTTAATGGGAAAGTAAGTTGTTTAGGAGACCATAATTTAAAATCCATTTATTGACACCTCAATGTGGCTGTTGAAAAAATCAAGTTATTGTATTCAGATAAGGCAAGACTACTTTCCCCTATATTTAATATCTTGTTACTGCATTTGGTATTTTGTATTTTTGTAGCTGTATATGTATGCATAGAAGAATAGAAAATGGTAAATGTAAAATCATGTACTTTAGGTGTGAAACACAGAATGTAGTTGGAAATGCCCCATACTTTTTATGACAACAAAAGAAACTGGCATATAAAATGTTTTATCTAACCTAATCTAAGTAATTGATATATTTTGGGAAGCAATGTTCTCTAAATTAAATATGCTTTTATTCATGGGGAAGCCAGTATTCCAGGAAGATTATTTGTTGCTGTTTTGGGGAAAGGCAAGATAACTGTAGGAATTTCCTTAAAATATATATATTGCCTATTAAATGCTGCAATATAGTCAGGTGTTTCCACTATGAGAAGCCCAGCTTTAGCTGGCAGCAGAAATGTTTTTTGCACATTTACTTAGATGAAAGCTGGCACTTTTAACACCGTCTAAAGAATACCCCCTACACATAAACTGATCTCTAGATTACCAGAGAAATTACCGCCTTTGTATACTTATAGACTGACGTGATAACTGAAAATAACTTCCATTAGCACTTAAAAAACACCTGCTGATACCAAATGAATTTCATTTGAAACCAACTGAGAAAAATATTGGCTATCGGAAAATTCTTTGTTCATGGTTATTTAGAGTTAGCTTGAATCTATGTAGCTTTGTTATTAGTCTAGAATTCTTCAGATGTTACCATCTGCACAGGATTTCATCTTTACACTGCAAATTATTATAATCCTTTATAATCCATTTTCCCCAATCCTTTACAAGTGTATAATACCACAAGCTTTAAACTTCTAACGATAACGGAAAGAAATCAACCAATTGTTTCAACTATTACTATTCTATACCACCACCCAATGTCTATTTATCTTATTTGTAAATCCATGATCAATGTGTCCTCAGACAAATTATATGTATATTTCTCACAGGCTTAGTTATCATGATCGACGTATACGTAAAGCAGGTATGTAGAATTTAAATTGTTGTGGATTGCATTATATCATGTCGCACAAATAATCGGATGATAACCACACGCTGTCCATTTTTCCTTTTAAATATACTGCTGGCATGTGCTGAAAAGATTCCCTTCTTCTGTGATTCCAGAAGTCACATTCCGTTACTAATCCCTGGACGTGAAGGCTAGTTAATAACATTATTTCTAGTTCACCTTCAAGGTCTGCGATGTCTGATTCTGGTGCTCCACATAGTATACACTCCAATCTACACCTGCACCCCAAATTCACTCATATTATGTTATTACCATCACAAGGAAAGATGTCATGAAATGGTAATTATCCTATCAATTATTAATTTTGTGATTTTGTAATTGACTTGGCAGCTTTATACACTAATACTCACACGACATATACTATACCAATGACATTAATTGACTTTATACATACAACTTTTGCAATGGCAGAATTCAAAAACTTGACGTTCACAAGCTTTACATGATGGAGCCAAAATGTTTTGCAAGCAGGAAAAAAAATCAGAATTAGTTTTCATTCATACGACCAGCATTGCCATGATAGAAATTACACTCATTATCACATATACCATATCTATGGACCATGAAGCTACATTGATAACCGTGATATAAATGCTCCATGAGGTTAATATTTCTATCTGAAAAATAAAGCTTTTGTCAGTTTTTGTTCATATTCTTCTAATCATGCCTCAATTTCACTTTCTTCAATACATGCAAACCTAATTATGTATCAAGTGTTATCATAATCCATTTAATAATAATTCTAATTAGGAATTTGGCTTTCTATTATCTTACAATCTTACACTAAAGTATAATTTTCAGTCATAGGTCTATGTTGTAATGCATTGGCAAAGTAATGGTAAGCACCATAAACATTCAGTAGATGAGTGAATAGACTAACAATTGTTCGTTGAAACCCATTTAATGATAGTGGCTGAGAGTGGTTTTGCACAGGTTACAGAATCTGGGAAAAAACATTAAATTGCTGTAGCAATTTCTACTACAGATGAAGGCTGCTGTAATACGTGAAACAATTTAGATTCATCGTTATAGAGTTGTGGCCAGACTTGCTTAGCGTAAGAACCACATACGATAGACAGATGTTTAAGAGGCGCAAGACATGTACATTTTGTTACTAATATTATATATAAGTATTCAGAAATACATGTACGTAATATTATTTATTCATATGTAGTTTATAAAGTTTAACCCTTGTTGGTTAATTCACAGAGGAGTTGTTCATTTCAAATTGTTAGAAGTGTATGTGGTATTTTTAGTCCAAATTAGATTTGTGCATTCAGATTCATACGTATTTTAACAGAATTGGCCAATTTTGTTCATTCTATGAATTTCCAGAAATGAGGAGGAACTCCAACAAAGCAGAGAGCTCTGCATTCCCATTTGCATTTTGTTGCTTATTTTACTCTAACTCCCTCTTTCACGCTCAAATTTACTCCGACACTCTCTCACACACTCCTCCTGATTCTCACACTATCATTCTCTTATGCTCCCACACTCTTGCTCACTCTTATTCATGCACTCTCACACTCACATTCACTCTCACTTGCTCTCTGTCTATGTCTTGACAGAGACCGCTGGACTAAACCAAAATTCCCCTGCAGAGCCTTTTAAGATAAATCATGGAAACGGGAAACGTGAAACATTTTGTAGTTCTAACTCTTTAAGAGTTATGGTTTTCATTTTATGGACACTACAACACAGTTAAATAACCTTGCAGCATTTAATGTGACTTCAGTGTATAACAACAAAACATATTAAACAATCACATTAAGGTATACTAATTTTGATCTTTCCATGAACTACTTGCAGACTATAATACTGGCAACTTGACCCTAAAAAACAAACTGTTCATTCATTTTTAAAAATATGAAGGATATTTTATTATTGTCTCCATACTCTGCCGATTTCAAAAAGTTAACTCCAGTGCCCTCTTGTCTAGCTTAATTACAGTTGCTAAGGCGTGAAACACTTCCATAATACATGCAATCACATTATCTGACCACTTGTGGGGTAATGTTATAATTTCCTAGGCCTCACTTGGAAGTGTATGTGAATACTGTTATATGCGCTAAGAATAATGCTGTTACCAAATTAAAATAAACAATAAACGATTCATATCGTTAATATTTAAAACATATGATTTAACATATGAAAGACAAACAAAATGACATCCAATGAAATTGTAAGGAAATGGATGCCAGTGACCCAACGTGTTTCGCCCTATTGTGGGCTTTTTCAGAGGATTTTAAAGTGGCCCAACTATGTTAAAAATTGTAACTGTAGCATTCTCTTTTCTGCAGCCTTACATAATGATTAATGTGTTTGGGAAGCTCCTCTCACTGTGTATGTTGTAACCTGGGTTGCTGAATGGGAATATCTCCTCAACTCATGGATTCCTGCAGGTGTTTAGATTTAGATTTGTTAAGGTATTTAGATTTGATAGCAGAAATGTTGTACTAATTGTGTTCTACTATATAGCTGAAAAGGGATGCTCCTAGAGCTCTAGCCACTTGTCATCTGTCCTCTTTCCCAATGACCTTTTCATTAAGTATACAGATAAAAATTACACTGGGGGAAAACTCCAGCGACTACAACACCATCGCCATGTGCAATCAGCAGCCATCACCCTAATCAAGCCATCTGAACAACCAACAACCTCTACAGATCATCCTGACTCAACCAACTCATCCCCATCCAAGCAGTCCTCTCCTACTATTTCACTTCCCTCTCAACCACCGACTAGATTGTAAGCTCCCAAGAGCAGGGCCCTCTTCTCCTTTATTTACTAGTTTGGGATGTTAAATGTATTCTACCGACTAAAGCGCTATGGAATTTTCTGGCACTAAATGTAATAAAGTATATAGATATCTGGTTCATTCACTTATCATTTCCCGTCTAGACTACTGCAACACTCTTCTGGTTGGCATTCCTCTCGACTCTCTCCTCTACAGT
>VKOC01003589.1:0-14020 GCA_009364415.1 Spea multiplicata
GGGGAGAGCGCGGTGGCTGCAGTTTAATGTTAGAAGAATGGGGGAGAGCGCGGCGGCTGCAGTTTAATGTTAGAAGAATGCAGGGTTGCACGGGGAGAGGCATTCGTGGCAGGAAGGGGTTATGATTCGGCCACTTATATAGATCTGTGGTCAGGCCTCACCTAGGGTAATGAGTACAGTTCTGGAGACCCCATCCCCAGAAGGATATCCACACATTGGAGAGAGTTCAGAGGAGCTACAGAACTGGAAAGTGGTCTGCAGGACAGAAATTATCAGGAAAGATTAAAGGATCGCAATAGGTCCGGCTTGGAGGAAAGAAGAGGAGATCCAATAGAAACATTTAAATACTTAAAGAGATTTAACAAAATACAGGAGGCTGATTTAAAAGGAGGAGTAATGTTCAAACAAGAGGTCATGGTCTAAAACTTAAAGGCTTAGATGTAAAGTTCTACTTTTTTCAGAAGGTAGTAGATCAATGGAACAGTCTTCCAGCAGCAGTGATGGAGGCTAATACAGTGAGGGAATTCATGTTCTATGATGCAGTTTCCTGTTTATTGGTGCAAACCATTCCCAGGAACAAGCATTTCTAAATAAATCATAGTGCGGCTCAAACCCTGTGATGGGAACAAATGATTTTAGAATTGTCTGATTACTAATATATAACATTTTTATACCACAAGAAAATATATAAATATATACACTATATGACCAAACGTATGTGGCCCCCTCCTACTTATTGAGTTTAGGTGTTTCAGCTGCACCCGTTGCTAACAGGCGTATAAAACCCAGCCCATAGGCAGCCGTCTCCAACGGTAATACTAAAGAGCTCAGAACCTTTAACACAAGACCCTGTCAGGGGATGCCGCCTTTGCCACAAGTCAGTTTGTGATATTTCTGCCCTGCTAGATCCGCTCCAATCCGCTGTAAGAGCTATTATTGTGAAGACCACGCATACTCACAGAGCTCCAAACTGCCTCCGGAAGCAACATCAGCGCAGGCACTGTGTCTCTGGAGCTTCATGAAACAGGTTTCTATGGGCGAGCAGTCTGTACACAAATCAAAGATCACCATGCGCAATGCCAAGTGTGCACTACAGTGGTATAAAGCCACCTCCACTGGGCTCTGGGGCTGTGGAAATGTGTTCTTTGGAGTAATGAATCAACATACCTGGGAACTTCTGAGCTCCGGCTACCCAGAGCCTTCCCTTGATGTCGGTGAGCGTCTCCGCTGACGTTGGGCCATTCCCTGGTTTTATCCTGGTCATAATATATGAGCACTGTACTTATTATCATACCTGGGAACTTCTGAGCTCTGGCTACCTGGAGCATTCCCTTGCAGGATGCGGAGAGGACCGCCCACTGACGCCGTTGGGCTTTCCCGCAGATATCGCGGGAAAAACCTTAACCTGGAGGATTCAGGTGTTGATCCGGAGAACCGGAGAGTTCCTAATACCTGCTGCAAACTTTAATGGGGGAGGAGTAATGGTCTGGAGCTGTTTTTCAAAGTTGGACCTTTAGTTGCATTGAATGGTAATACCGTATTTGCTCAATTATAAGATGACCCTCATTATAAGATGATCCCCCAAAATTTGAATATTAATTTAGGAAAAATTATAGGAAAAATGTTTTTACTAATAAATATTACTTCACATGTAAGTTATTTTTCATATTTAATAAAAACTATGATTAAAAAAAAGGTTTTTTTTTAATTTTCCCTTTATTTGCCACTCTGACCCAGTTATGCACATCTGCCCCCAGAAATGCCTTCTACCCCCTATATGCCACCCACTCTGGCCCCAGATATGCCTTTTAACCCTCTATACGCCACCCTCTCTCCCTGATATGCCTTCTAACCCCCTATATGCCACTATGCCTCCAAAAAAACTCTTAACCCCCCCACCACTTACCAGTGTATCCCTTTACTTGTTGTGACTCATAATTCAGATTCCTTGGTGCCTAGTGGGATAGTCTGTGCGATGCAGACATCCACTTCTGCTGGCCAATACTTCCACCAGGGCTTCTATGACTGAGCGCTGGCATCACATGACCCCTCCGGTGCTCCACCATAGAAGCCCCGACAGAAGTGCTGGCAGGAGTGGATTTTGTCTGTGCGCATCCCGCAAACATTCACCAGCTGCCAGAGTGGTGGATCAGGGTCCCCTGCAGCGCTGCGGGGGATCTTAGTCTTGTAGTCAGACCTCTATTTGACGTCTGATTAGACTATGACCTCGAATATAAGACGATGGATATTTTTCAGAACATTTCCTCGCCTTATAATCGAGCAAATATGGTATTAATGCTACAGCATGCAAAACATTTGATACCTCCATTGCATACTACCAACTTTGTGGCCCCAGTTTGGGAAAAGCCCTTTTAACATGACTGTGTTCCTGTGCACAAAGCAAGCTCCATAAAGATATGGCTTGACCAGTTTGGTGTGAAAGAACTCGAGTGGTTGCCTAGAGCCCTCACCTTAACCATAACGCAGACTGTTGGACTATTGCAATGATGACTGTGAGCCAGACCTTTTAGTCCAACATCTGTGGCTAACGTAAAAAATGCTCTTTTGGCTGAATGGATGCAAAATTCAAACAAAACACTCAAAAAATGTGTGGAAAGCCTTCACAGAATAGCGAAGGGGGGCACCTCCATATTGATGGCCATGGTTTTGTAATGGGATGTCCAACAAGCTGATATAGGTATGATAGTCAGGTGTCCACATACTTTTGGTCATATATTTTTTTTTGAACTCCATTACCCCATAGTTAGGTTTATATAATGTTTCATCATTCCTCTTTAATTTATCTGAAATGTAAAACAGCAGGAAATGGAGAGGCCCAATCATAGCATAGACGGATTTATACACATGGCATGCAGTGTGAAATTTCTTAGTGTCATAATACTGTGCGCCAAGTCTGGTGATTGTATCCGTCCTGCTGCAGTTTATTAATGATGTATTCCCAATTCTTGCCATGAACTCATTCCATCTAGAGTCTGAAGTTAAACATCTGAAATAAAATAAACGTATGTATTCCAATAAAAGGTCATTGGGTCGATTTGATGGACTGATATTCTCTAGAAAATTCTGAAGTTGTTGGTGGTAACAAGTAGGACGAGTAAATGCTAAACCTCCATCAAAAGGAAATTGGTAACTTTTATCCATATGTAAGATTAAATTCCAACTTGCAGGCATAATGTAAATCCTGGTTTGAAAGATAGGATATTCTTTTAGATACAAATATAGACCTTCCCCATAAACTGTCCCAGTAAGTATAATGATCTTGGAGGTCGCTTTCTCAAGGATAACTTTTTGTCTCTCTATTACTTTTATTCTGTCTTGGGGATGTGGCGGAGGCATCTTTAGTGTGAACTCAAAGCATACACCATGTCTTTCCCCCAAGTTTTTCAGTTCCAGAGTCTGTCTCTCTCCGACTTCATCATTTGAAGCGAGGATACCGACCCAGTTCCACCCAAAATGTTTGAGAAGTTTTAGAATGGCATCAAACTGAACCCGGTCACTCGGAAGGGTCTGGAAAAAAGACCGGTATAATTGTTTGTTTGTTAGAAGAGGATCTGTCGCTCCGTAGCTGATCTGGAACCATAGAAATAAAAACAGATGAGTAGATGCCAGTGAGATGTATAGAATGTATAGTGAGCCCATGGAGCAAAATCTACAGAAGGGGGCATGACCTCTCTGCAGTCCGTCCTAAATGCTGCTGCTAGGCTTATCTTCCTTGCACGCTGCTCCTCTTCTGCTCCCCCACTCTGTGATCCTCCACTGGCTCCCTATTACCTTTAGAATTAGATTTAAAATTCTGGTACTAAGGCCCTCCATAACACTGCCCCCCCATAACACTGCTCCTCCATAATACTGCTCCTCCATACATTTCTGCCCTCATAAGCAAATACTCTCCTACTTGATCCTTACGTTCTTCCATGGGCTAAGGCTCTCCTTCTCACTTATCACCTCTTCATTTTCCCATCTACAAGATTTCAGATGTTTCTTGAATGTTGGGAAGGTGAAAGCTTCGGTGGGAGTAGATTCCAGAGATATGGGGCAGCCCGAGTGAAATCTTGTAGACGGAAAAAGGAAGAGGTGATAAGTGAGGAGAGCCTTAGTTTGACAGCCTGGACTCCACCCTGACAGCAGAAGCCAGCATCGCCGGCTTTCTGCTGCCCGATCTGATGTAACAGCTTCAGGCACGAAAGCCGGAAAACTGTTACATTTTTAAACGCCGATCGCGAGTGGGCATTCCCTTCCTGGTCGCATAACTGCTGATATCTCCCAGAAGGTCATCGGAGGACAGGATATCCCCTGCAGAGTCTGTCCAGACCCTGTAGGGGATATCCTGTCCTCTGATGAGGCACAGACACTGTGATCTCTATGCAAGTCTGTGGGGACTTGCATAGAGATGACGGTGTGATCGGTGCAAGGAGAGTAAGAAAGGAGAGTAAGAAACCATGTCCAGGTATTTCTGAAATCAGGACACCTGAATTGATAAACTTGGAGGGGATTTTCTATCACTTTACCTAATTTTGTGAGGAGTCAGAGGGAAAATAAAAAAATAGGTGTTTTTTTCTAAGTTTTGATAGTTTTTTACCAAATTTCTCATTCTAAATTTTCAGCTAATCATCTAACTATGGTATCAAATAAAAGCTCTATCTCTCCTTGAAAAAAACAATATATAGTTTCCATGGATACCCTATTCACAGGAAAAGAGAATAATGACTGAACCGACATAGCGCAAAAATGGCAAAATTCCCCCGGGACTTGAGGTACCAAAAACCCCTAGGATTGAAGGGGTTAAGCACTCATCTACAGACACCAGACAAGCCAGAAGGCTTATTTTTCCCTCAGAAAAATGTAATGGTATTTTTTTCTTTACTGATCTCTGGAGCATAGGCAACAGGGTCCGAGGTTTTGGGTTGAATCTGTACTCTCTCAAGAGGTCCATCTGGCGCTATGGGAGAGGCTTCCCTCTATCACCTGGAAATGGCTGGATCGGCCTTTATCTTTGGCTGTGGACCCTGAATCCACCGTTCTAACGGCCCATGGTAACTCTCCAGGGATGAATAGACTGATCATTGAGATTTTCCAATTTTCACGGCTGACTCTAGGATATGATTTCCATGAGGTTCCAACATCAGTTTTGTGGCTTCACATAAACTAGACTTGTGTACGAGGTCCATAATTCATTCATTTTTGGACTACACATTTTGTTCTCTGCCCTTCAGCCTTCTCTGTCCACCGGCCCTGTCTGTGCCTTTCTTCTTTTGCAGAAAAACAGAAAATTCATACAAATGCATGAAATTGCCAAATTGCATTAAAAATATAGTTTGTGTGAATCCGAATGCGCATGTCTAATATAAACACTGTGTGGTTGTGGCTGTAATGAGGAGTACAGCAAGAATGACTGTTTGGTGTCAGGACTTACCTCGAGATCCCCACGGCCCGATCCACCGATGTACTGCCCTGAAGTGAGTCCTCATTGTCTTTACTTCCACCAGGGCCCCCCGCTTTCTCTCGCGTCTGATTGGCAGACTACTGTGCACTAACCACAATATGGCAGCACATATCCCTCCAGCTTACCGAACAGAGGGGAGTCCCAGTATAGATAGAGAATGATGCCCACGGGGGGCAACATGGGCTATAGTGGTCCCTGACTGTTGTGCAGAGGAGGGGTAGGCTTTTTGGTGGGAATTTCAGGGGTGGAGTTGGGGGAATATTATATAAGTGGCTGCTTTCCCGGGCTCAGGAGCCATTCTTGTGGTTATCTTACCTGGTTGGGGTTAATGAGGAGTTAAGCCGAGCCCGTAAAATCGAAGCTACAACATTCAGGGGTTGGAGAGGATATTGGATGGCAGCAGCTACCCATAGATACCCCCGGCAACACCTCTGGCCATGAAAATACATGGGGTTATTGTATTATTACCAGGGTGTGATAGAGGGATTGGGTTACCTCACAATGGTCCTAGCAGCCCTATAAATTCTCCCTGGGCTAACCTGCCAGTGCTCAGTCGCCCTGGTCCCATTTTAGAGTGTATTCCTGTTCTGCTCTGCCTTTTGGATTCAATCATCATCTGCTTTGTTTGACCTTCCAGTTTCTGACCCTGCTTTGTCCTCCTGGACGTCCCAGTTTGTTGCCTGCCCTCTGACCTCCGGCTTGTTTTGCCACTTAATGCTGTTTGTTGCCCTCCTTCTGGCCTCTGGACTGTTACTGACCAATCTCTACCAGGGCCCGCTGCCTACCCATCTACTAGCTCCATCCCCAACCTTAGATCTGGGAACTCCATGCATTGGCCACAGAGCTCTTCCTGTGTCTCCTGAGAAAGATAACTGGGGGGTGCTGAGGCAGCAAGATATGAGGATGACCCTTATAGATTATATTGATAATGTACTCCGTGTGGCCCAGGACATATTTTACTGTAAGAAACCTTGTACGTTCCTAGAAAACTATACAGCTGCCTCATCAGCCTAGATCAACGTAATGCTTATGCCCATAAGTCTATCGCCAGATTTCATCTCTAAGACCCAGAAGACGTTGCTGGAATTCTGAACAGGAAAACCTGATCCCTTTGCTGAACTTCTTCTAATTAGCAGCAAATTAACGTGTTTGAATGTTTAGCATTAGTTCCACTTGTAAGTTTATAGCTATAAACTTATCTGCCAGAATACATACACTCACATTTTACTGAATTGACCTATTCCAAGTCAATACCATGTGTGGTGATCCCAACACTGCACCAACTACTCCCCAAAGGTAAGCTCTGAAGGTGTGCTGTGGGATCCGGCACCAAGACGTTAGCAGCAGATCCTTTAACTCCTGTAAGTTGCGAGGTGCGGCCCTCATGAACGCGTTCCTGTGCAGTGTGTTCTCCAGGTAAACAACGCACCCGGCCATCCACATGAAGTAAAAGAAAAGGTGATTCATCAGACCAGGCCACCTTCTTCCATTGCTCTGTGGTCCGGTTCTTATGCTCACGTGCCCGTTGATAGGTACTGACCCCTGCAGACCAGGAACACCCCACAAGAGCTGCAGTTTTGGAGGTGCTCTCACCCAGTCGTCATAATTCGGCCCCATGATGCTCAGATACTTACACTTGCCCATTTTCCTGCTTCTAACATATTAACTTTGAGGATGAAATGTTCACTTTCTGCGTAATATATCCCCCCACTGACAGGCGCCATGATAACGAGATTATCCGTGTTATTGCCTCCACCTGTCAGCGCGGAGAATGTTATGGCTGATTGTTGCATATATATAACTCATAATGGCAGAAAAGGTCCAGTTGGCCCATCTAGTCTGCTTTTTTCATTTTTCTTATTAAAATATAAAAGATCTCCTACCTGTGGGTAATCGTATAGGCTCAGTATATTGGCGATATGTAAGGATGTTTCTGAAGACAGATCTCCAATAACCCCAGCCAGTTTGCCGTGACTCCTGCAGGAGTAATTGGGGACAGTCCTAGAGGGTCCGGATAATATCCGTAACACATTTTCTATGGCTTTATTCACATCTCCGCAGGAATCGAGCGCATGGTATCCCAGAGTCAGGTTGCGTAAAAAAAAAGGATCACTGTTAATCTCATTAACGGCAAAAATAAAAGCCAAGAGATGTCTGTAATACCTGGGCGTTGGGCTGTGGGAAAGAAGTGAGTGAGGTAAATATTAATATATATATTCTTTATTTATTATATATATATTCTTTATTTATTATATATATATTCTTTATTTCAGCCATCAAACATACAGGAAGCACACAAAGGACAGCCGCATAGATACACGCATACACTTATAGGACATATGACCTATGGGCAGACATGTTTACAGATAGGGATTGCTCAGGTTTCTGCTTCCTTTTTGGCCGGCATGGAGTATCCAGAATCATGTAGACTCTTGGCAGGACTTCTAACAACCCCAGTCCTGTGGTTCTGGGAACTAGTGACCGCCAAATTAAAACCTTTACCCATTACCCATAGGTAATATTGTTGATGGCCTACTTCTTCACTGAACAGTTGCCATGGACTGATGAATGGTTGAGACTTTACAGCAGAAATAATAGGCAGGCTAGATGGTTCCTATCTACCAACCGATTTTATGTTTCTATGAACAGGAGGTTTTTCTAGTGATCTTGTTTTACCATCGGTAGTAGAAGTATTATTATTAAACACTCATCTACAGACACCAGACACGCCAGAAGGTTTGTTTTTCCCTCAGAAATCTCATGGTGCTTTCACAACCACAAGGGATTCTGGGTAGGCACATGCAAATAAGGTTAACAACAATCACCTTTGCCTCTATATCCACTTTATACATTCAAGGGCTGTGTGAATGTGCTCTTGGAGGGGGGCTGAGGATGGCCTCAGACCCAGGAGGGAGTGGTTCTGTTTCGGATACTAAGCTGAATCCAGTCCCAGGCCTAAAACTGGATGAAGGCCAAAATGTCACAGTAAATGTGAGTAAGAAGTTTAAGGAAAGTTCTATCAGGAAGTCATTGTCTGTTCTGGATAAGAAGCTGGGTGATGCCTCTCAGAATCATCAGGCGTTGTGTGTAATGTTTAAAGACATGAGCCAGCAAAAGCAAGTTTTGGTAACAAAAGAGGAGAAAGTAACAGAGCAATGTAAGAAAGCTGAATTATTGCAACAAATTGATCAGATTAATGCTGAGCTTCTGTCTCTGGAGAAAGGAATAAGTGAAAAGGCTGCAGAGATTGAAAAGCTAAAAGGTGAAGTTCAAGGAGAGGAAACGAAACTTTACCAAATGCAAAAGACAAACCCATTAAAGATTAAGAGTTTGCCAATACAGTCAGTGAAAGTTAAAGGTGTTGAGAAAATAATAAAGAAATTATCAGAGAAAATGTGTCCTGTACCTGCCACTTTGTCTGGTGAAATGGATGTGGTTGAAATATCTGCACAGATTCCAGAATCACAAGAACTAACTGAACGTGAGAGACCCTGTGAGGCTGTCTCATCAGGTGAAACCAGTTCAGTAATCCCTGCATTTTAACTCCTGAGTGTCCAAGTGAAATCCGAATACACAGTTTAAGATCAAGGAATATAAAGTGTGTTGTGGAAAGGCTAATGGAGAAGAATACAAAGGATTTACACCCAGAGCCGCAACCTATGCAAGAGGGAAGAGGTGAAGGGCAAGAAGTATGCAGCTCTGGTCTGTTAGTTGGCTCTGAACAAAGTTTGGGGCCTGAAACAAGTGCTGAGTGCAACCTAAAGGAATTATCTGTTTCGACAGGTGGACCTACAACAGAGAATACACCATTTGCAGCACAAAAGCTGGGTGGAAGGAGTAATCTACAAACTGATGCAGATATAACTCTTTCTAGAGTTAGTGGTAAATCATTTTCAAGTGTTGCACGGCCAAGAGGAGATACTCCAAGACGCAAGAATGCTGTGCGACTTCTATTCACTGGACAAGAGACGGATATTCCAGACAGAAAAGTAATTGGTCGTGGACTCTTAATAGACTTTATGGGCTTCTCTGCAGAGGATATATTTGCCCTTATTAACTTTCCTGGTTCAAGGCAGTTTGATATTAGCTTTAAGTTGGTGCAGAACCTCGATATGTTTTGGGAGATTTTTCATCGGACAAAAAATGATATTATCTGGAAGAACATAAAACTTGTTCAGCTTACAAGACAGGCTACATTCTCTGTCACGCTCCTGTTTCAAACAGAGATAGTGGCATTAGCAGACATCATGTACTGGATAAACAGGCATTGTACTGTTATGAATGCACCCCAAAAAATATTGGATGAAAATGGTCTGTGGAACGGAGGATGGAAGATGCTAGTCAAGTTATGGCAGACAGGAGGCGTTACTCACCATCTACCGCACAGCTTTTTCATTGGTTCTGACAGAGGCATATGTTACTACGCTGGACAACCTAGAGTCTGCTATAAATGTGGGTCAATAAGGCATCTGGCCTATAGCTGTGACAGGATTAAATGTTCACAATGTAACTGTTTGGGTCATACCAGGTCAGAATGCAAGCAAGACGTTATCTGTAATTTATGTTCTGTTCAAGGTCATAACTTCAAAGAGTGTCCAGAAGGCTGAGTTGGATCTGGAAGGTATACTTAATGAAGCAATGGATGAGCCGATAACTGACAAGGGACAAAATCCAACTGACCATCAGAAAGATCTCGCTACTGAACCAGAAAATGTCACAATAAAAGGAAATACAGGGGAAGTGCATGATCCCCCGGCAACTCAAGGGTTTCAGTCACTTATGGAGAAAAACGAAGATTTCCAGTTGGTGCGAGGAAAGGGAAAGAGAAAGTCAAGACATTTAGGATTACATAAGCAGAAAAGCAATATTCAAGGACTTCCTTTCAAGATAACTGCCGGCCGTTATGCTGGCCTAGAGGAATCCTCAGGAGCTGCTACTGAACTTAAAGGAAAGGAAGGACCATTTTGGAAAGAAGGATCCATAGAAGAATTAATGAGGTCCTGTGATGAAGAAGAGACTGTATCTGTCTCATTTAAGAGATGGGGCTCCCAAGGGGACAATGTTGGGGGTAAAAGAAAAAATGATGAATTTATATAGATCATATGTCTCTACGGATCTGTTCTTTTAATACTAATAGTTTAAGAACTAGTGAGAGGAGAAATTTAGTATATAGATTTTTGCAGGATGACCCTTTTGCTGTGTGTTTTTTACAGGAAACCAGACTGACGAATAACGATGATGTCTTGCGTGCTAAAAGAGAATGGACACATGGGCCGTCTTACTGGTCTTTTGGACTCGATAACTATGATGGTATTGGTGTTTTGTTCAAGAAATGCAATTTTACAATCGACCGTATCATTGAGGTTATTGAGGGTAGATGTTTATTGTTGGATATGACATTGAATAATGTGAATTACCGTATAATTAATGTTTACAAATATCAAGCCATATTGTTTCACCTCTAAAGTATTAGTGATGGGTGGTGATTTTAATTGCGTAGTGAATAACGAGGATCGCAATAGTAATTATAAGAACCTAAAATATGATGAAAATTTCTTAAAGAAACTGATTGGTCAAGCGGGTCTTGTGGATACCTTTAAGTATAATTACCCAACGGAGCGTGGATTTACCTATCATAAAGGAAAATGGGCAAGTCGTATAGATAGGATATATGTAAAAAGTCAGTCTTTATCTTTTGACTTTCAGCTCCTCCCAGTAGAGTTTTCAGATCATGTTATGATTGTCCTGACTTTAAAAGTAAAGGATGGGATATTGTACGGCAAAGGTATTTGGAAACTAAATGTAAGAACACTAGATAATGAGCAAGTTAAACAAGAATTTATACAGTATTACGCTCATAGGAAATCTACACAGTGTTTATACGACACTATGGCAAGCTGGTGGGAACATATTAAAACTGATATTAAAGGGTTTTTTTAAGTCCAAAGCCCGAAAGGAGGGAAATGCTCAATACATGCAGTACCTCACCCTAAGACTTAAATTAAGTAGATTATACTCCAGGGTTAATAATGGGGAGAGTATACACTTAGACCATATTGCTGGAATTAAAGATAAAATGAGGAAACTTCAATATGATCGTATGAACTCGTTGAAGGCGGAGAATAAATTTGATAGTTGGGGGTTCTCTGTTCCTGATCCATTTGAAGCTTGTAAAGAACGAATTGGTAAGAAAACCATATCAGGATTGGTAGACAAAGATGGACATATCCAAACAGAGGGAAGGAAAATTCGGGATATTGCTACATCGTATTTTGGAAAACTGTTTGCAAAACAAGATATAGAAAGGAGTGAAATACAAATGTATTTACAAGATGTGGATACTCCGGTATTAGATATAAATGAGGCTGCGGAAATGATTAGACCTGTAACGGAAGATGAAATTAAAATGAGTATCAATTCCTTGGCTACAAGAAAAAGTCCAGGTTCGGATGGACTAAGTGTTGAATTTTATCGGGCGTTTTCTGATATTTTGATACCGGATCTAGTAATGTTGTATAATGAGGTGTTAACTTTGGGACAGTTAACTCCATCTCAGTATACCTCTATTTTAGTTCTTTTGTCTAAACGCGGTGATTTGGCCGAGTTAAAGAATTGGCGTCCGCTGTCTTTATTAAACACTGATTATAAAATACTTGCTAAAATGATGTCGTCAAGGCTCAGTGTGGTAGCAGAAGCATTGATAAGTCCATGTCAGTCATGTGCAGTTAAAAATCGTAGCATACAAGATACGCTATTGTTGGTGAGAGAGGTGATAGAACACGCAAAACAGCAGAGAGAAGGTGTGTGCTTGGTTGGGCTGGATCAAACCAAAGCCTTTGACCGGGTACATCATGGATTTTTATTTGAGACCTTGTTAAATTATGGTATTCCTGAGACTTTTATTAAATGGTTGGAAATCTTATATAAAGAAGCAGAAAGTTTTCCTTTGATTAATGGTAATTTGGGTCAATCTTTTCAGATTAAATCTGGTGTATGTCAGAGTTGTCCCATGAGCCCTTTACTTTATGTTTTCAGCATTGACCCTTTGTTAAGGAAAATTCAAGGGCATCAGGATGTTGTAGGGATGGAAGTGAAGTTAGGAGGTGCCTCACAGCGTGTCAAACTCTGCGCTTATGCAGATGATATTACTGTTTTTTTAAAATCTGATGTTGATAATAGGGTATTACAGCGAGAATTAGACATTTACTCTAAAGTTTCAAATTCTATGGTTAATGAGGATAAAAGTGAGGCTCTTTGGATTGGGAATCAAACAGAAGCGTTTCCGATCTGTTTTAAAAGGAAGGAAGAAACTATTAAAGTCTTAGGGATCACATTTGGATGTGTAGAGGATATAGGCCAAAGAAATTGGGAAGGGAGGTTAGAAATTTGTTCTGCTAAAATTCAAAAATGGAAGAACTGGAAATGGTCCTTTGAAAGGAAAATTCAGGCCATTAAACGCTTTCTCCTTCCGATATTTATCTATACCAGTTTTGTTTTCCCGCTACCTGAAAATGTGGTGGTTAGAATAACAGGTTTGTTTTTTCAGTTTATATGGGGAAATCGGTTAAACATCATTAAGAGAAACGTTACATATCTTCCCAGGAAAGACGGGGGTTTGGGTATGGTGTGCCCTGAATTATTTTTCAATTTATTATTTCTAAGTAAGAATTTATGTTTTTTTAAATCTGGTAGAACAAATTTATGGGGGGTTCTGTATAAGAAACAGATAGTGGATTTTGTAGGTGTTTGGGTAAGTGGTGAAAAGATTAAGAGGATGTCTGGTAAATATAAACCACGCGCTGTCTATGCTCAGCAATGTATTCGTTTATTGCTGAAATGGCAAATTTCTTTTAATGATTTTATTCAATTTGACAGGAAAATATTGTATAAAAGTATCCTAATCAAGTATTACGGTGCACAGCTTGTTTTGAAAGATTGCCCTACTATCTTAGTTAAAAATGCCATACAAAATGTCACGAGCACAAGGGTTCCGGTTAAGATGAGAGACACGATTTGGCTTTGTTTTCATGGTAAATTGTATGTTAGATCCAATTTAAAATTTATGAATTTGGTGGATCGGAATTGCCCAAGGGATGAATGTACAGATATCTTAGAAACCATGTCCCATTTCTTGTGTGAGTGTCTATTCAGTAAAAAAATATGGGATGTGATGGCAACATATTTAAAGATGTCTCATCTTAAAAATCAGTCATATGTACAATTGGTATATGGTGAATTTAAAATCCCGGGTAATATTAATAAAAGTACGCTGTATGTAATTAATGCCATTGTTATATATTATTTGTGGAATGCTAGGTGTTTAAAGTCAGCAAAACACATTTTGTTATCAGTTGAGTCTGTAAGTACTTTGATTATTGATGCTTTAAAAGATGTGTATGTTAAGGAGAGAAGTACACGGTATTGGGAAGGGATTGATCTGTCATTTTTGTTTTGATGTTTTGGGTATAATTTTATTTTATTTTGCGTGTTGTAATTATTGTTTCTTTTTTTTGTGATTGTATTTTTTTGTTGCATGAATATTAAAAAAAAAAAATT
>VKOC01003590.1:0-38981 GCA_009364415.1 Spea multiplicata
AATAGCAATGGACGAGATGAAAAAAAAAAACAACAAAACTGGACCACTTGGGGGTTGTTCACTTAGGTCACAGATTGGCTGAGAATAAATCTAAATTGACTTCCATGGACTACCTGTAAATCATATTTTAAGCAGTCCGACTATCTGAAAATGTCAGTCTCTTTTCAGAGCATTTCATTTATTGTCTATTTCAACAAGGCCTGCAATTATAAGGGCATACCTGCGTTACTAGTCTACATTTGTAAAGGAGTCTGAATAAAAACTGATAACACTGCTATATCTACTTCTAGATCAAAGGCAGGACTTTCTGAAATGCTAATGGGGCCCTGGGATAACTACTGTTGGCGGACCCCCATATAATCCTAAAGCTACCATATTATGGTATTGGAAAAAGTACATACGGCTGTCTACCAGCACCATACATAGTTCATACACAATTTACAACATACAAGCACTTGCATGGACATCCATACAGGAAAGCATGCAGAGGTGCCACTTCGAAATGTCAATTAGCTACCAAGGTAAATGTGGAGCTCTATGTTCTCTTACATGGTACAACTCCTGACAGCCTTAGGGGCTTTTCATTCCCCATGCTGGACGGATCATAACATGTAGTCGAAAGCAACCAAAATTGCAAAAGGAAAGTTCAAAAAGACACCAAAATCATATGAAACAAATTACTTGATTTGTAAACAAGACTCAGAACATTAACATGACATCTAATATAGAAATGTTCCAGCTTGTGTTCATGCACAAAAAAAGTAGAATTTGTCTTTGGAACGGAAGCCAATCTATACACAGTAGAACAGCCACTCCGACACATCACAAATCATTCGACTGAATAAACACATTAATACATGTAAATATGACTTGATCAACATTTGGAGATTTCCAAAAACACCTAACGTTCTCATATAGTTATGTTTGTGTTTATCAACATACTGCCCCAATAAATCTCTGATGGTCAATATGGCACATGCTTCTATTTTTAATGTTTGAGTAGCAAGAATAGTAAACATTTATAAAGACTACTTTTTGCTGACATTATACTTTAGGCGTTCACGCAAAAAGTAAGAAAAGAAAAATAAACCCCAAAAAATGCTTTGACTTATTCTTCTAAAGTTTTGTATTGTGCTTTTAAATAAAATAAATAAATAAATGTGACCTTGTTCCGTCACTGAAATGTTTTCCCGATTTTGAACACAGCTATTCTGACGGGTGCCTGGATCTGGCCATGAACTTAACTGAGCCAGTCATGTGAGCGATAAACACAAAAATTCAGCTGACTAAGGACAAATAGTCACGACAGATGAAGGGAAAACTGTCTGGTTATGTTACTAGCCACTGCATTGCCTTATCAAATTCCATTTATTAGAAACAAAGCAGGGATGTGCATAGATGGGGACTGGGAAAAAAAAGTCTAGCAAACAGAATGAAAAAAAATAAGTTTTACAGACACTGGTCTACAGACATTAGTAAACTATAAAATGTTGACTGATAGCGTTACTGTTTTGACGGTCAGAACATTATCTGCATACTTGGACTGCTAATTATGACAAGTATAAAAGTGAACATACTCACAATTGCTTATGACTCCACCAAGAGGATCACCCTTGAAATTAAATTCAATGTCCATATATTTACCCTGGTTAGAACAAAAAATAATACAAATAAGTGCTCTACAAAATGACCATTGATTACTTGACACATCAAAATAGATACGTGTTTAAAGGACAGCAAGATAACAGCTAACCGGACATGTTTTTTTTACTTGCTACTACTATAACAATCTAGTTTTAAAATACTGTTCTGCATTATATTTGAGGGCGAAGACCACTTCTAGAATGTGGATGCCAGAGAGGAGGTAGTAAAGTTCCATGTTATTATAGGGAAAATAATTAACCAAATAATATGCAAGTGTATGAGATCCAGCACCATATGTTGTTGCAAGCCCTGATGCTCGGGCCATTCTGGGACTCTAGACTCTGGGTGTAGGTGTGGCGCTTGAGATACTTGAGGTGCTGCTGGAGACGTTTGTCCTATTCCCCCCCACCCTTTTTTTTCCCCTCTCTCCCCTTCTCTTCCCCTTCTGTAAACCCCTGTCTTGTCTTTTCTGTTTCTCGTCTGGGATGTCATTCCTACTGGTCAGCTCATTCCACACTACTACCAGTTGCGGGTTGTGTTTTGTTTCCGGCTGCAAACTGTATGTGTATTTTTTGGAACTGCCTGTGATCTTTTCGGTGACTGTATATCACGCTGCCAGTCCCGCTGCGTCGGTACTTCCTTTTCACCTCCCCTTACCTCTTATGGTGTACTGTACTTCCCCCTCTACCCTCTCTCCCACCTCCTGTTATACTTGTGAAAACCCAATAAAAATATATTTCCAAAGAGATACAGCACCAGAGAGTCAGGTCAGGTCAGGTCAAAAAAGTGATCCAAAGTTTGTCCTCAAATGAGTGCACAAACATATTCTGCAATAACATACTCACAAATCGTGAAGAGTTGTCATTCCTTGCTGTTTTTGCATTGCCAAATGCTGTTGAATAAATAAAAAGCAATTAATACACTTATTAATGCATATTAAAAAGGGACAGTTTAATGTCCCTGACACCCCACTAAAGAATATTCCATTTTGAAGTATTGTATGAGAACGTTAATATGCATTCTTTACATGAAAAAAATACAAAGCAAAACCCTTACCTGAGCTAGCAGCCACAGCCCTGCACCTGCCTTCCTCCTCTGTGGTCTAACATGTTGCCACCGATTGGCTGCCTAAAGAAATTTGAGTGCCTGCCATTGCCCCAAGGCTCCTCAAAATGTTCCACAGTGCCACATTTGCCCCCAAATCAGCTTGTGAATGCCATCTTTGCCCCAAGCAACTTGTCAGTGCCATCCTAATCCCCAAACACTCTGCTTGTGCCATCTTTGCCCCCAAACAGCTAGTCTGTGCCATCATTGCCCTAAAAAAGCTTGTTTGTGTCATCACATATATACACATT
Source organism: Spea multiplicata (assembly GCA_009364415.1). Lineage (NCBI taxonomy): Eukaryota > Metazoa > Chordata > Amphibia > Anura > Pelobatidae > Spea > Spea multiplicata. Next base: position 3,000 of record VKOC01003590.1, read on the forward strand.
CATGCTCACACAGAAACACAACACATCTATGCTTACACACTTACAAACTCATGCTCACAAACGCTCACATCTATTCTCACACAGACAGTCATGCTCACATACACAACCCCTCCTGCACGTTTCAATGTAAAATAGGAATAGTACATGTGCAGCCAATGAAGTGCCAATCCATTGTGACACTGGACAGGACCGATGGCAAGCGAGTACTCCTCATTCATTCCGACAAGGTGCAAATATATATATATATATATATTAAAATTAAAAATATTCAGTCCCATAATATATATTATATATATTAATAATTATGCAAAATAATAACGATGAAAAATGAAAGGGACCACACAGCTGCCATATGCATTAAAGGGCATATGGTGGTTGGAGTGTCCCTTTAATCACCAACGAATTGACGGCAATTGTCAACTTTTCAAAAAGGTAGTGGAAACAAAGAGGAAGAACATATAAAAAATAAAAAGGAACAAAACCGCAAATACAAACACTAGATACATACCTTCAAGAACTGGATTTGACTGTAAAAGCTGTTCCTTGACTTGATTGACTTCAGCTCCCTTTCCACAGACAGCTGCTACATATGACATTACCAGCTTACTGGCCTCTGCAGGAAGAAAGAAATGCACCTATGTTTCAAACCAGAAGCCCAAAGTTGTATAAGAAATACAGACCAAAGTGGGAAACTTAAGTAACCAAAGAAAATGTTAGGTAAATGGATTTCAGACTTTTCTAGTGTACCGGGTATTCAATTTACCGGTACTTAACTGACTTAATAAAAGACTGCCACACATTACTATGGTTACAATACCACATTAAAATTACAAGTTAACACCTTAAAGGGAATCCACCAGTACCGGTAATATGTTGCATAACATTTTGTTTTGAGAATTATTCATAGCTCATTGGTTTGTTTACTATATTATCGGTTTTCCACTAAGAATACAGCCATAACTCATGGCCATTTAACAATTAAGCACTCTAGGCCATTAGCATTCTAGAAAGGAGGCTCAGAGTAAATACTGCCACACACGGTGTTATTTGTTCATCAGAAGGTAAACTTAAATGTCATACTATTAGGTAGTAATGATATCGAATAGAAGGGTATGACGGTGAGAGTCTTTTCTGACATGTTGTGAAATCAACTAAAAAATGGCGGACCAGATGACATTAAAAAACCATGTTTTATTCAGATATCAATAGAGCTTGAAATTAACATGAAGGAATATGAACTGGGGGTAACCCAAAAAGGATACGCTATCACAAAAGAATGCTATTTTCCCCATTTGTTAAAACTTAACCTTTATTAAATCAAATAAGTTAAAAAGCCATTTGGCTAAAACTGTGAAAATAAGTAGGAATTAAATGTCTTTTAAAGTGATTAAAAGTCTGGTCATATGATTTTTTTAATGCAGTTAAGGGAATATGCCAAAGACATACACATATATATATATTATATATATATATATATATATATTATAATATATATTATATATATAATATATATATACACACACACACACACAACTTTATAATAAATATCATATAAACAATGAGGGGGACATGGCTTCATGACCTGTAAGGGTCTGAATAGTAACTGGATATTTGGTATCCTTAATATTAAAGTCACTTAATTGGCTTTCAGATTGGCTTTGACAAAATGCTATTACTTACAATATGTTCCAACTTAAAAAAAAAAGGACATTAATATAAAAGGGCTACCCCCCCTTCAACTGCAAAACCAGCACACTGGTTTCATTCATGAAGACCATTTGCTTTGTTTGGACAATATCAAATCTAGTAATACAGTAGAAGGGTCTGTAAAAAGACCCTTAAGGCCTCCTTCAAACACACACAGCCAGCTTGTCATCAAAAGTATTCCCACTCAGCAGCAGGCCATGTTCCTTTACATTTAAATGTAGATACGGATGTAAATTTCCCATGATAGTGTTCCTTTCATGAAAATGTGATAACACACAAGGAAGTACTTGCTAATGCGACAAATGCAAAATAACTTGACAAGGGCTGCCAAAACAGATTATCAAAGAGCTTTGTGACTGTTATCTGTCCTTTTGCAGGGTTAGAAGAAAGCAATGAGAGGATGCATGCAGGCAAATAAATGGAACAGAGTTAAAAGGCAGGAGATGAGTCACTGAATCCACAATTAACATGTACTGTTCCACTCGATGCCCATTTTCAACCACACACAAAAAAAAGACTGGGGGGAAAAAAGGAAAAAGACCAACACATACTGAAAGCACATGGAAAAAAAAAAAGTCTAGCGATATAGCACATGCATTTCTACATAAACATTTTATAAACAAAAATTTGATAACGACATTGAGAATACTTCAAACCACATTTATTAACTATAAATACAGTTGGTATCTAGACCTGGGCAAACTAGGCGCCTTTAGGCGTCAGGTAGACAGCCTGGGTAGATATGCTGCTAAATTCTCTTCTGAATCATTTTGCATTCAGGTAAGTCAGCATTAGCTAATATCACAAAGATGGCTGTCTCATGCCCTTCTACTGCTTTGTAAATAAGTGATAATTTGATTCTGAAACAGTTGCAAGAACTGTTCCCTAATAAACATCGAGGGAACAAAAAATCTTACAATGGGCAATTAGGTGAAGGCAGTCGAATTTACATCTATTGGAGGACAAAGACTCCAAACCCCAACCTAGCTCAATCCCTACAGTGTGGACTTCTGTGCCTTTTAGTTTGAGATGGTGTATGTATACACAATTGGTTGCATTAAATCGTTATAAGGTGGGTTGAAATCTCATCGGATTCTATTACACGACTGCTGAATATATTCTGTTTTAATTTACACTTAGACCTTTGAGCTTCTTTTGCAGTCAATAACCTGGGGACATCAATCATTGGTAGTATTAGTTTCCAAAGGCACACTGCACTGAGAGGTAAACGTATTTAAGTCTTGCCACCTTGTGCCAGCTGCTTATTGCACAGCCGTAGTACAGGCCATTGTTATGCGAAAAAAGCAAAAAAACTGTAGACTAAATAAACCCTTGACCTTGAATGATATTTTAATACATATTTTTCTTCTTGGTAATGATCCCATGACTGCAGAAAACCGATTTCGCGTTTTTTCTTTCTTTGAGTGGTTCTTTTAATAAACTACTTTGTAACAAAACCAAACCAAAAAAACAGGAATTTCAATGAGCTACTGCAATTAATGTTGAGTAAATATGTATAATACATGTATGCTTATAATAAAGTTCATACAAGGATATATATCATTTGAAGGCGTTCTGAATCATTTAAGAACCATTGAAAAGCACATTTTGGTATGTGTAATAAGCCTAGATCCCCACTATATTTCTTTAGAAATTTCTTTTAAACACCATGGGTGGATCTGACAGACCGCAGCACCCTTCATGATAAAGAAGTAAGTCTAAAGGCTAAACCGGTAAGTTCAAGAAGGTAGGGTTGACCCCGTTGGAGTGGTGCAGCATCTCGCACTGTGTTTGCAAGCTGCATTGAAGACAAGCTGAAGACAGGGCAAGTTAATAGTGGGTATCTGAGTGGGTAGGCATATGTTTGTAAGTGTGTGAGCGTGTCTGGGTATGTTCATGTGTGTGCATGTGTGTCAGTATCAGTGTCTGGGTAAATTAATGTGTGTGCATTTGAGTGCCCTTTCTGAGGCAAGGCTCTGGACCCACCCGTGCTAAATACACAAACAGATTAAAGGCCTGGTAATAGGTCAGTCTCAAATTCTGTTTCTAACACAGGCTACACAATTTCACTGACCACAGCTGCCTACATACATACAAGGCATGTTCAACATGCAAATAAAGAATATAGGCCTATAGGTCTATAATACTGCCTATACAATATGACAGCATCTTAATCTAAAGGCTTGCTTTTATGTATGGTATCACATGTAAAATAAAGCAGACATTGGTCCTAAAAACCTTTTTTCACTGCCTCCTGTATATAGGTTACCCAACAATAATAATAATAATGACTAAGCCTAACCACTAAGGTTGATAATGCAATAAAGCGCAAGTCGATATGATGGCACCTCCCACTGGGGAGCCTTTGGGCAGATACTTGTTATATTTCGTCCCAAGGGTGAAGTTTTCTTCCTGCCCTGTCCTTAGGATTGAGGGGCACCATTCTGGGTCCGTTCCATGCCAGCAATCTTTAATAAATATATCACTGATATATTTAGAAGATATTCCACCAGAATTAATTAGAGGAGATTCCACCAAAAAATACTGTACCGCATAAAAAGATTACCGTTTTAAGATTATTTCATGGTAAAGAAAGGACATTGTATTTAGAAGTTTCTGTATCAGTGTTCTTCAGTTTATGGAAAACATATCTTATCACATTTGTTTACATTCCATACTCCATGGGGTTCTTTCCACAGCTTCCTGTGAGCTCTCTCTTTTTGCTTTTCCCAGAATATGTTGGAATTTTTATTAATATATCAGAGGCCAGAGACAGGTGTACTAGAACATATTTAAATATACAGATGTGTACACAGACATGGCTATTACACATACACCCAGACTTGCACATTTTGCTGCATATAGGAGGGAGTGAAACTTGGCCTGGGGAGGCTAAGCTAGCTATAATAGACACAAAAGGCCAACTTTTAAAGCCTGGTATACAACAGTTTTCAGGAGCGTTCCAGCATATACTATATGGTTAATTCCCTTGATAATGGTGTAGAAAATGCTGAAACTGGTTGGGATTATTGGAGTGCCATGGCCATGTTTGTGGATGTTTTTCAGAAACTTTTAAATGGATACAATACATCTGTTGTATCCTTCTTGTGGAGACCTGCAGCTGTACCTTTTTTGAGTATTACCGGTATATACCGTATTTTGGAAAGGGACTTCCAGAAACCTTCTGATACTTAGCTTATCATAACTTCGTGCAGTAACACTTGCTTTTTTCTAAATGCCTGCTCTTTAGATAGTTGATACACTGTTTCTCCCGTTGTTTCTATTGCCAGGTCCCTAGTGGACATAACAGTTAACTACTTCCAACAGTTCACACTTGTCTTGGATAGGTGATGTTATTCCTTATACAGTTTACCGTATCTGTTAGCGAAGAGTGGATGTTGAAATAGAATTTGGCAACCGGTAACTTTGTGACTGTCATCTAGAAGGATAGAAGCACATGCTCCACAACAGATAACCCATTTTATTTTTCTTAAATTCTATCATGATTTTCAGGTAAATCAATCATTGATGTCACATTTCTAATGCTTGTAGTTTTAAATACATGCAACTCAAAAATGCCAAGCATCAACTTTCAAACAATAAATAACTATGCAAGTTTTTTTAAAATTTAGGAACACTAAGATTTGTGACGTGCACTAAATACTGTGCGTTTATAATGCATATTGAAATGAATATAAAATAACTAAAGTATTCATTAGTGAATGGCAAATATAACTGTAAAATACAACACTAGCCCACAATAACTATTAAAGTACTTTTTTTTATATAGCCACAGGAAATGACTGTCTCTTATGTAGAGCATGGCTTCAATTATGCTAATGAAGAAAAGATGTGCTGTAATATAAAAAAAAATCTAGGATGTTTCTCCTTAGAAGGGAATAGATTTCTCATTCATGGCATAACTAATCGTTTTAACCAACACCATTGCAGTTACAGAAGATATTTAATGTGTCCAGTGGTGAGTTGTGCGAGTGGCTGTGTGTTGCAAGTTTTGTTATGAGGGTCTCAGTTGAGTATGTCGGAATGATGAGAGCTACCGTTACGTGCATTTATGGAAACAGAGTTGCGCGAGTGCGTAGGAGTTTTTTTTTTTTTTGTCTTAATTTAATAGTGTCAAGTTTTACATTCAGCAGAGTAGGTGGAACAGCACCTTTATTTTGTTTATATGGTCATCTATGGATATGTTTTACACGTCTATGAAAATTGAATTGAATATCTACAAAAGCAGTTTAGGACAAAATATTCTACACCATACCTGTTTTTCCAGCTCCACTTTCACCTGTAATTAATATGCATTGATCTTTATCCTGGTCTCTCAGGGAACGATAAGCTTCATCTGCGAGGGCATAGCTGTAATATAGGTAAAGAACAAAATGTTAGAATATTTACAATCTCATTATACCCAATTTGGAAATCCTCAAGAAAATACTGAAGAAAAAACCCCCAAAACTTAATGATTCCATCAGGAAAAAAAATGCCCTCTGGTTTCATAGTTTGCATCAAGGGTACAGGTGTTCAAAGACCCATATACGCCTTAGTAAGCACTGACTCCCTATTTATGCAACCTCACTTTATTAGGGATAAAGCCTCACATGTACCCCAATCACTGAAGCTGTACTAGACAAAATACAATATACAGTCAGATTAGCAGTTTTATCTGTTTGGTTTGTCAGTCTGGTCTGTTGCTGAACAGGTTGAGATGATAGCTCCACAGCTACTGAAGAACTGAAACTTTTTCATAATTATTAAACCAAATAATGGACCTTTAAGCTTAACAAGTCCATTACGTCTTGCAAAAGTAAAGATAAATGAACAAAATCTATGGGACCAGCAGGTCTGTCTCAATTACTCATAACATTGGTACTCACATGACAGTTTCAGATAGGAAAGGTAAGTCCTTTAATAACCTACCCAAAACTAATAGACCAAAAATCATCAGGTTTTATTCTACTGATATCATAAATAATAAACTTTTTTTGTTTCCTTTTTTGGCATCTAAAAAAATGTGTAAGGATCCTACTCTCTAGCAAATCATCACTTTGCTGACCATGCTACTTGTTTCTGAGGTTCTAGCCAGAACAGTATGTGCCATTTTCTTTACTTCTCATTTTTCATTCGCCCCCTGAGGGAATGCTACATGGAACGCAAGTGACATCACTATATGGAATGCACAAAACCGCAGCAGACAGGCAGGCTCAGGAAGTAATCTTGGCTTTTAACCATATTACAGAACAAGATGACAAACCTTCCTCACAACAAGAAATATTGATAGCAACATTTTGCAAAATAAACCTATTCCACGAGTTTAGAGAGTAGCAGCGGCACATGATCAATATGTGTTTTGTGATACCGGGGACTATGATTATGTAGAGCAGGTAAGATAGGCGCAGAAGCTGGCATAGTTTAATGTAAAATGTGTTTACAGAAACAAATATGTGGCCCTTTTCACAGAATAAACTCAACAGACGTAGTCCTTCATCATACATAATTGAATTGTGAGATGGAAATGTTTTTGTGATTTAAAAGAAAAACACCAACTCCAATATGAATAAAATGACAACGTTGAATGTCTTTTTTTCAAGGAAGACATGATTTTGCCAATCAAAAGGTGTTTTATCACCTCCTTATCGACAAGAAGGTAGATAACCAAACCTTACCTTAAACAACCTTAACTTGGAATATCCTCGCAGCACTCAGAGTTTGCTTTTGCTATATAACATTGCAGAGTATGGAAAATGGTTGCAGTCATGTCCCAATCAGCCAAGCTCTTCTACCATAGAATTAGCCTTGGTTGTCTGGGAGAACGGAAAGGCATTTTGTATTCCCCATTTCAGAAGTATTTCCTTATTTTAGGTCAGTAACAGTAGGGAAATATTTAAAGCATGCGAGTCAAGTAATCATTGAATCCCGGTTTTGACCATTCAATGCACTGATGTGGATGAACCCAACTCTAAAGCTGACCCAAAGATCAACCTATAGTCTTGATAACCAATTATTGCACATGAATACAACTGAACCATCAACAAGGAATTAAATTGTTTACTTTACAATTCATAATGTTTTGAAAGACAAAATGGAGAATGATACAGCATTGCTTAGCAACAACAAAAAAAGTACTCTCAACACCTAAACAAAAGGAGCTGATAAAATCCCTAAATAAAAGTCTTAATATAAATCATCCTATCAAATATAACAGGATTCTAAATTTCTAGGCTTGCATACTATATCTTCATAGCCACCAACACCACTGTAATTGGAATCGCAGTCCAGCACAAAGAATAGCTGAGCACAGTCACCTATATTTTCATTTTATTCAAGCCATTTATTTTCTTTAAAGGTGAATGTTGTAAAACTAGAAACCAAATGATAGCTTCTTTCACTTAAAATGAAAAACCATGCAATCTTATCTACTGAACTGACAAATGAAATAAGTTTACATTTAGAATAAAATAGCTACTTTCATATCTAACAGAAATGTTATACTATAAAAAACATTTTAGCGTAAAAGAAAAAAAAAAATCAGTGCTGTCATTTTACAGAAATAGAAACCAAAACACACAGTTGGCTATGTTATACATGTGATAGAAAACTCCAGCAGACAGCTCTTCATTTTACCCATTACTCTGAATACCTTTAGAATGTATAGCCTCAGTAAAATCAGGATTTTTTTTTTAATACACTTAAATTCTTGAACCATTTCTCATTCATTAAAGATGGTGCTACTGTATTGTATGTGGGGGCAGATATATAGGGGTTACAGCGTTAAGGGCTGTGTAGGTCAGGGTCAAGAGCCCAAATTTAGTTATTGAAGGTATAGGGGGGCCAGTGGAGATAGAAAAATTAGTTCCCGAAGATATTTTGATTAGCGACTCCTGTGGAATCTAGGGAACTTTTCAGGGAGGGTGTAGCTGGAAAAAGCACTGGGTTTTTTAAGCTGTATTTTGTGAGCAGCATTAACCAATATGTAACTCAGGCTATAAAAAGAAACCCAAAGTTAAATAAAAGCATATTAAAACTTGAAGAAAAAGAAATAAAAGTTACCACTACCACAAATGCTACATTTTCATCTGATGTCCTTTAATTATGGTTACTAGTATTATAGATGATTTATGCAAAATCAAAGGACAAAAAGGGCTACAAGACTTTATAAAGGTACAACACACACTGCCGGCATTAGCTGATGGGAAACTAATGTATCTTAAGAAGACACTCCAACCATTATATGCAATTAACTGCTGAGAGGTCCTTTCACATTTACATGCTGTTCCTCTTCCAAATGGAGGTTTCAAGGAGTCAATCGGTGTCAAAAATTGGACCAAAGAGAAGGGGTTGAGCTGCAGCTGCTCCCTAATTTTTTTAATTAATTTTTAAAGAATGCATATAAAAACAATATCCCAGTTTACTTGCCTTTAGAGGATTTATTGTAAAAACATTTTACAACATTGTCATGTTAGAGACAACTGGCATCAAGGGAGTTAAGCGGTATAGAGGGATTCAAGAGCCAAAAAAAGAGACACACATGGGATGTATAGGGGGCCACACAGAATAAAAACGGACTGTGCTGATACATGCAGGTAACATGGAGAATAATCAATAATGTGCTGTTAGTACAAGGAGCACTTATAGATTTTGTGCCACTCTTTAAAAAAAACCCGACCGGATCGGCTAATTGTGTGGCCATGAGTTGAATGACACTGTCATAACGATGTGTTGGGATGAGAAAGCTTATCAACTGGGTTGTTTTAATCATTTGCCATGCACACACAATACCGTTTTCTAGCACTGGCCGTTTGTTACCACATAGAAACGCAATGCAGCTTCTCATACTGCCCACATTCCATCAAAATTATTTAAACCCTAAAATAATAAATAGTTAACTAAAATGAGCCTTGATGCTTCCCACTGTAAACGTTTGTTGTTGGCTTCACAATAAATTAACGCATTTTAAAACCTGAATGCCGACTACTCTAAAAAAAACAAACTCCCACTGTTTCTTCAGAAAGTACAGTGATTAAGTTACCAGGCGGCAAAGTTGGGGCCCAGCTGTTAATATAGAAAAGCCTCTTAAAGTGCAGGTCAACAGATTTTTTTGTTCAATATCAATGTATATTGAGAACAATATACGCAGTTTTACCACTAACTGGGTTTTCTTTCAAGCAGGAAAAAAAGAAAATGTTTGGCACTTTGCTATAAACAGCTGTATTTCCAGTCACAGAGGTTTATTGCATGCAATGTAAAATACAGGATTTATTAAGAAAAATCCAATACACCTTTGTACTTTTCAGTCCATTATCCCACCAAATTAATAATGGTGATATAACAGCTTTGTCCCAACGTGACAAATGTTTCATTAATCTTCCTTCCATTTAAGGAGAAAAGCACAACCCTCAAGAGATTGTGTGACTTTTCTGGGCTTTGATATTCATTTTTTATTAAAGGAACATTCTTAATATGAAATGATTGGGAACGTCTACATTGCCTTTCAAACATACTAGCAAAATGAATATTTATAGTAAAACTGTCATATTGATGGTGGTTTGCATACAATTTGACTCCATTTTCTTCGCACAAAGGTGGAATTTGCAATTCTTATCTTGAAATTAACGATCTGTTCACTTCTGCTTTGTATAACAAACAATGGAAAAATGTGATTAACTGGTAAATTACGGACGTGATCTTTTGATTTCAGAGGACAATCCACAGGTGGTGCCAGATATCCTATTCCATGGATTGCATAGGTTAGATGTAAACATAAGGCAGGTCTCAGAAGGCTGAAGCAGAACTACAATTCTTTTGATTCTCAAAGTATTATGCACACTTTAGTTTGCATGTCTACAAGAACTGAGGAGCAAGCTTTTGATGGCTGACAAAGTAGTCACTTAACATTAAAATATATTATACACCCAATATTCTTTAACCCCTTAAGGACCAGACTTATTTTTGTACCCTTCACGACAAAGGCTGTTTTAATACTTTTGCGGTGCTCGTGTTAGGCTAGGTTTCCACTTGGGCTTTTGTCCTGCGTTTTTTTCTTGATGAAAAACGCCAACAAAAACGCCAAGAAAACTGCCACTGCCATTTTTGAGAGTTTTTTTGTCTGGCGTTTTAGCCCTTCTGTGGAAATTGCTTTTTTGACCTTAGGCAGTTTTCTCAAGGCCTTTACAAGTTAAGAATGTTTCACCCAGCTAAAAGGGATTAGGATAAATGCCAAGTATCTGCCCCTCCTGATGTCATTTACTTGGTAGAGTTCTACTTAAACGCCCCGGCGGACCCTTTTGTCTCTTTGGTTTGTAAGGCATGCTTTATTCCGAATGTCTGCTCCTCTAGGAAGATTGGCCCCAAATGATGGTGCAAATTGTTTGCTGTTGCCTTTGGCATGCAGGATCCAGTTGATGCGTTGGGTATGTTTCGGGTATGTTTGTTTGTAATGGCATGTTTGTTCCAAATGGTGTAAAATTCAATATGAACTTTGTTTTGTGTGAAACTGTTTTTCCAGCCTATTTCTCGTAGGACACACAGATACTGGGTCCATCCTCTGCATTGTAATTGTGGAACAAAAACGCCATAAAAAACGCCAAGGCAAAAAACCCACATGGCTTTTTCATGGCGTTTTTTCTCTCCCATAGACTTCTATTGGATAAAAACGCCAGAGTGTCAAAATGCTGCGATTTTGAAAAACTGCCACAGAGCCCAAAAAAGCAGAAAGACGCCAAAGAGGACTGAAAAAACGCCGAACAGAAAAAACGCCAAGTGGAAATGGCATTTTGCGATTTCCTATTGAAGAACAGCTAACATCTGGCAGCAGCGTTTTTTTAGTTTAGCTGAATTGGCGTTTTTAGCAAAAAAAAACCAAGTGGAAACCTAGCCTTAAGCTGTAATTTTCTTCTCTCCCATTTAGTGTACCTGCCACTCTGCCCCCCCTCCAGATTCTCCATAATCCTTGGTGTCTAGAAGGGGCAGCTAGTGAACGTCTGCGCGATGCGCATAGATAGACCTCTGCTGCTGCCCGACACTTCCACCGGAGCTTCCACGGATGAGCACCGGAAGGTCATGCGATGCCGGTGCTCTATCATAGAAGACCCAGTGGAAATGCCGGACGTAGCAGGGGTTTGTCTGCGTGCATCGCACAGAAGCCCACCGGCTGCCAGAGAGGAGGATCTGGGTCCCCTGTAGGGCTGCTATTTTAGGTCAGATTATAAAACCTTCATCTTATATTCGATATAATCGATTCAACTAATCGATAATGAAATTCATTGGCAATGATTTTCATTATCGATTAGTTGTTAGAAATACCCAATGTTTTTATGGGGGGTTTTTGCAAGTTATAGGGCAATAAGCACAAGTAGTGCTTTGCTAGTTAAACACATTTTTTTCAGAGCTGATCATTTTGCCCCCATGTGCTATTTGGGACATCTTTAAAGTCAGCCAAAGCAATTAACCCCTATCAAACCATATATTTTTAAAAACTCGATACCCCAAGGTATTTCAAAATGCTGGTATTTTAACCCTTTTCTTTTACAAATTCTAGTACTAGTGTTTGCCACAGTCTGTGGTAGTATTTTTTTGTATTTTCTTTACACAAAATTTACTTCAGTTATGAATTTCTAGCTCCTGATATACATCACTATCAAACACTCCAATATGTGTCTAGCAATATCTTTTGAACACAATGATACCACTAATGCATGGTTATTATCTAGTTGTTTGGAAGATAAAACACCACATTTGGGAGGTGTGCCCCCTATTTGGGACATCTTTGAACCTGACCAAATACATTTACCCCATTAAACCATACCATATCACTGCACATAATTATTTTGTTAGTGCGGTGGGGTGGGTTTTCGATGTCCCTGAATGCCTCAATATTGATTGTACATGATGCCTCAATATAATTGTACATGATACTACGTGTTATTGTATAAAAATGTTTGTATGAAATTATAATCTTCAGAACAGAGGCCCTATGTTTGCATCACAGAAGGGATGAAGCATTTTAGTGTGGCAGGCAATGTCATCAGTAACTGTTCTAGGCAGATTTGCATTCACCAGGATCATAAAAAAAAAACCGAACAAACAATGGCTGTTAAACAAAACAGTCACTAAGATACAGAGAAGCAATGCAAAGAAAAAGATATTGGACAAACAATGTCAGCTGTTGACAGCTTGTGAAAGAATATCCATAAACACGGCTGTTAATTATAGCTATGCTGGGAGCTGGGAATGTTGTACAGATATTACACCACTGCAACAATAAGGAAAATAGAGAACACGCATATAAAACGCATTAAAGGCTGGGCATTTAGCATGTACGTATGAATAGTAATTTACAAAGGGAAGGCCCTGGCTTTTATTGTAGATTTCTACAACCTTTGTGTAATGTGACGTTGTAAAAGGGAAAACATTTTGACAACCTGATAATGCCCTGTGTGTGAGACACATGAAGAGTGTCTGTTGCATAACCTCAACCCTACCTATTTCTGGTAATGTAAAAATGGTAATAATGTGCTTCCAACAGACATTTTCCAAGGATAACTGAAGAATATTGTCCAATCCTGCCAATATACCATTAGGACACCGACATCTGAATTAACCAGGTCATTCATGGGAGCCAGGTCAGTGTTCAAGTATATGTATAAACGCTGTTAGCAGATTAGATAATACATACATAATCTGTGTTTGAGGAAAGTAACAAAAGAAGACCTACATCTACATTTCATCCTGAGAAGGAAGGTGGCTGCATCTACTCACGCAAGGTGCATACTGGCTGAAGATGGTATACAGATCAAGAACTGTTATGGCAATGGATTTCACTCATCAACATATTTGTCATCAAATTTCTAAGAAAAAAAACACCTATTTTGTTCAAAGAGATGTATTCCCAATTTTGTAAAAACAGGGAAAGCTTTGTATGTCACTCATCCCCAAGTAAACTTGGTATATCTGCTAAACCCCATATCCACACACACATATAAATGCACATCCAAGAGTCTCAAAGTTAAATGAGCAACATAATATCCTTTCTTCCCCAGTGCTCATGGAAGAAGACAGTGTCTGGCTCATTGATGCCTTGAATTGACAACTACACTGGCAGGTACATATGAGTAGCTGGTCAATACTGGTTTTCCAAGGGAACAGTCTGAAAATTAAACCACAACAAAAAATGTAACATTTCATGTAATCAAAACTATTTCAAATAGCATAAAGACAAGTATTTGCAGGTTGCTTGATAAAATACTGAACCCATCACCTAGATCAACACAATCTACTACAATGCTGACCACTAAGTACTGCTTCTGTGAAGCAAAATGAAATCATCCAGGGGACGCAACTTGGATCAGCCAGTCTACAATAGACACCATGCCACGATTTAAATTTAAAATTAGATTTACATATAAATATACCGGTACATACATGCACACACTGAATTAAAACCACCTACATTTGAATCTCAACATCCATTAGAAGACTCTAGATGGAGCTATATGGATCATTTGGGATTGTTCACTTACTCAATAGCTACCAGGCGTCACTGGTACTCAAAGTCCACAGCCGTCAACCTTGTGTTTCATGCTGTTCCAGGTAAAAGTGTACACAACCCAGCGATCAATAAAGGTAGATCTTTCTAATAGTAAAGTGCTTCATGAATACGACATATAATATAATTATTTTCTCCCCAACTGTTCATTGAATACCTATACTTTCCCATCATGGATGCTGCAATGCATTATTCAGGCAGGACTATCGTCTAACATGGCACAATTTATTTATTTATTTTTTTTAATTACCAGTTTATAAAAAGGTAAGGGAAAAGTTCCCAAACTGAAATAAGGTACACATTCAATGAATTCCCATAATAGTTGTAGCTTAGGGGAAAACAATTCATTAACCCCTTGCTGCGCTGAACTGGCCTACATGCCTGGTAGAATTCACATACCAGAAAACTAACATTACTACAATCTTCCATTCTTTTAAGTTTGTGGGAAAGAGCACAAGGGTCTATTTCGGTTTCAGATTCTCAAGGGCTTTTTATATATATATATATATATATATATAATAATAAAAAAAATCAAAGCCAGATGTTCAAGCGACAAGGGAAAATAAAACATGGAATCCATGACACAAGATCTGGCACTGAGAGGATGGAGAGGAGGGACACACTGGCTACCATCAATGAAGTCACTAGGGGGTTGACAACACACAAGGCATTAGAGTCTGCCACATTTTCCAAAATAATACAAGACATTTTAAAATTGATTGGTCTATTATGGTCTAATTTTGCGGAATTCTTGCTTTGGATTGTCTAAAATCTATTAAGATCCACTATTAAGTACCAAAAAATGTTACTACTATCATCCCATGAAACACACTAATTTTTAATTGGACCAAAACTTGATATGCAAAAGAACCTTATAAAATATGACCATTAGAAGTAGAGAGCTGGTACTATGAATAAAAGAAGAACGTATTAGTTAAGAAAAATTAAGTTTTAATTAATGGATTATGGTGTAAGATAAAAGTGAGTGCATCTTTAAAGGTGTTAACATCTTTGATTGTTTATTTTATTCTTGTTGTGGGAAATCTGTCTGTGTTAGTGAATAGATTATGAGTATGGTTTACGATGTCATAAAAAAGAAATAACTTGTGGCACAGCAAAACTAGCTGATTTTTTTCTGGGATCCAGCAATTGCCATTTAACTCTTTCCAGTAAGGCAATACAATAAGAGGTTTATTTACAGTACAGTGGTGACAACACCGCATAGAAAATAACGCCAGAAGGAACTAGTAAATGTAACCGTGTTGAACACCTACAATTATTGATCAGAGATAGGACAAGGAAGGAACCAAACATTGTCATTGTTTCCTTTAGCCAGAGGATAGGGTGTAAAAGGGAGCCTTCTGTTGGGAGTTTTTCACTATAGAAAGGAGATTAACTCTTACAGCTGAAGGCTATATAATGAGTACGTGCCACGTTGCCTTTTGTAAAATAACAATTCCCTTGTCTTGTTTAGGAGTAAATCTACAATGTGGACACCACCATTTATAAAAAAATACACAGTCAATATATCAAATAAACTAATGCCACTGTGTTAACAGATTACAATGAACATATTTGAAACATACACAATTTTTGTCATGTGAGGATGACCACTTGATCACTTTTTTAGGCCAATCTAACAAAGTTTGCATCTATGTGGATGAGTATCTTTCTATTCAATCCACTTAGAGATTTAGGTGCACTAGACGCACACAGAATACAAGAGACGGATCCTCCTGTGCATGGGTCATCAGCAGGAAAGCAAGGAACATTAGCGGAGGGACAGCCTAAACTGAGTGACCTTGTAAGAAAATTAAGCTTGCTTATCTGTATGGGAACAAGCATCTTAAGTTCCTTAGAAATTCCATGGGTATTCCTCCCCATTACATAATCTGTCTCACATTGTCAAGTTGGTGGTAGGTCTGGTGGGCAGCAGCCTCAATACTTGTGAACTCTCCAGGTATAATTTACTGCTCACGTTACATGCGAACTCATGGCCTTTACTATGTATTGAAGTAAGTCATTTAGAGAACCAGCAAATTTATTTTAGTTTGTCTTTGTTTCATTATATTAGATCACGGTTATCCATTATTTATATAGCTCAAACTATTTATGCAACACTTCTTATAATATATATGTTTAAATGGGTAGGACAAAACAAAAACAGTCTATGAAAAATCTATACATTAGGTAATGAGGGCACTGCTCCCGGACCCTCATTATATAGTCTCAGGGTTTTCAGCATTAGCCTCAGTGTAACAGGGTGAAGTTATGTCTTCTCACAGTCAAGCAGTCTGAAACAGACCTTCACATTCTACTATGATTTTATGATATCCAAGTAGCCTACATGGAGCTAGATAGTACCGGTATACCAGTTGAAATACTTGCTTGAATGCAGATGACTTAATTTAGAATGCATCTACCGCCCAACAATCTATTATCTCCGTTACCATAACCATTAGCAGGTCACTGCAAAAGAACCTTTGTAATGGTGTGTGCAGAATGCACCAAGAAACTACTTCACCATATTGTAGATAAGCCGGTTACAGTTACCCAGGAGTCACACTTAAATGCCGCACTGCTCATAAGCATATTTGATAGCGAGAGATACTTTCCCAGAGGGAAAAGGGTTGGCATGGATGGTATTACTATTCACAGTAGTTTTTAGGGTACAATGCTCTCTTGTTTAACAGAGCTTACAAATTAATTTTAGTACATGAAAGCATTGTGCTGCATAACTAAAAATGGAAAGTGAATATGCTGAATCTGTATTACCGAGACTTATATCCCGTTTATCCAGCAGTTACACAACAGAGCGCATGTGGCTCCAGGCCAGTGTCCGAAAGGCCAATGCTCTCATTAGATGCCGCAATAGCTGAATGTCAAGTGCTTAAATTCCACAAAAGACTGGACAGTATCTGAAAGCTGTATCGCCTCTTAACATTTTCCAAATACTTTAGGGATTTTGAGTTTTAAATCGTTATATTTACATAGTCCTGGAAAAAAATGCTTAACTGTTCATCATAGCATAACCAGAATTATAGTAGCCAACTACTCATCAACATCTTATAAATGGACTGTAAAGACTTGTGAAGGTAAGCCAAGGACTGTATCTATTAAGCTACTACAATTAAATCTCAAGGGAAATAAGTGTACAGCCTATATCATTAACTATGCTACCTAAGTACATGGCGTATGGGGCAACAGATGTCATCTTCACATGGAAAAGGACTTTCCTGAAAGATAAAGCCATTACAGCCCCAGGACAACCAGCCTAAACAACTGAAAACAAGAAGAGAAGTTGTATTTTCTTTCTTCAACAATAAAGTACTATGGTAAAAATGTTGCCATATTTCCAAACTGTGTGCTTAAAAAATACAGATGCCTACAATTCCATTGATAAGAACACTTGGGAATATGTGGGTATGGCCTATGCACCCGAGTCTTATTGGGTCTTTCCCTATTTTATAGGAGACCAAACCCATTTCAAATGTTGTCCAGTGACCCTCTGACCCGACTGCTACAAAGTCCTTTTTGATGTTGATCTGAGACTAGATAAAATGTATGGCGGTATGATTGAACATATTTGGGTAGGTGGGTTTTTAGACAGAGCAGGAAGGAAAGAAAATTACTGATAAAAGGATCGGGGAATGAAAGTGTGCAGCTCCATGCCATGCCCTCCAAGGAAAGAGCCAGCCCTGGAGGGCTCAGCAATCAGATCTTAAAGTGCCTCTTAAGTAAAACCAGGTATGCACATAACATCACCTCTGTGCGGGTGGCATCACTAGGTCTTTTACTAGGTCTACTCTGTCAAACAAATGTTTTCTGCCATCTCATTTTTTTGACAGCAGAATCAATAATTTTGTGCCATACCATGTTTGATATGCAATATATCTACAATAGAACAGGGCCTGGACTGTGATAAGAGGTTCAAGTCACAATAGGAATTTCCATGGAGGAGCAGGGATGGTAGAAATTGACTAGATGACATGGGTAAACACAAAGATTGGTCAGAGGCAGGCACCACTATACAACACTGAGAACAAAGGTTGACAGAAAAGAGCTGTGGAACAAAAAGCATCTGGTACATATTCATGGAGGGCTGGCAAGAGAAGCTGGTGTGACTATTGTGACTACTGTGGTCTGAATATTCCCTGGCCTGAAGGAAGGTGCAGGCCATATTTTACTGTACGTAGCCCTGGTCACCTTCCCAATGGTCATCTCAAGTCACTCTGCACTAAACAAAAAATCTCACCCAGCGTTTGTAATTTTTTTTTTATTTATTTAAAAAGCCATGTGGCATTAATATTGCCCCTGGTGGATCTGTGTATAAGGTTAGTCAAACATTGATGTATAGCGATTGTGAGGTTTTTTTGGTTTTGGTTTTTAACCAGCATGCATTAGCTTTAATGACACAGTTTGATCCTTTACTGCTGCTGGAAGGACGCCAATTACCTATTCCATCGTTTAAGTAAATACTTACATGTGTGGACTGAGTTCATAGAAATTTCGGTTTCTGTATTCCTCCACTTTGTCTGGTGTGTAAATTGGAAGTGTCCTATATGGATTCACAGATATAACCACGCTGCCAATGTATGTCTGAAATGAGAAAGAAAATAGCATTGAAGCCTATTTCCTGCCATCATCAATAAACACTATTTCATCGATTGATGGAAGTGTTAAAGACTGCTCCTCACATGATAAGCTTCAAGTAACACACTGGTCAAACAACACGATACTGCGCCACATAGATGGATTTACATGGCAACCTAAGCTGTGTTAAACGGCCCCTTGCAAATATAATTATATAGTCATTATAAAGTCACAAAGCCACATACATTTTAAGTAAAGCCGCTAGCCATACAATCTGAAACAGAAGTGTCTCTTTGGCTATTTATATATATATATATATTATTTTGAGCTCTTATGTTATAAGAGCTATAGCATAGCTTCATTCTTCAATGTTGGTTTTCTTTGATTAAATATTTTCAAGGAAATAACAAGGAGAGGTTGCATTGAATTTCACAGATGCTATGTATACACCAATCAATGGGTGTTTTGGCATTCTCTGCCAAGATATATAATGATGTTTAACAATGATTATTGGCGCAGCTGTAACCATGAGGTTGTGCAGAACCATGATCACTACCTGTCCCAATCCATGATTCTCTTTGAATGAATGTACTTAACACATACTGTTAGAGAAGGAGAAAAGGGGTCTTGCTGTTGCAAGTTTATAGTAGTCAAACATAAATAATGAAAGTGTTATTTTCAATACTTAACCTATTTATATATTAAAAAGTGGTTCAACCCACCAGGAAGTAAGTGCGTGCATTTAAAAAGCCTAGGATCCTGGAATAATTCGTTGGTGCAATGTTAGCCAGATTATTCAAGAGGGAGAATTTTGAAAACCTTGAAACACTTTGACTTCACTAAGACAAGAGAAGAATTAAAATGTCCTACATTAGTCGTACTACATTCATTTGATAATACAGGAACAGGACAGATTTTTCTCGCTAGACTTTATTTATTCTCAGCTTTTTCATTTGGTCTTTGGTTTTCAAAAATGTATAATCTAAAAGAGGCAACCATAGTTATTTCCAATTCGGTTTTATTCATGCAACAACTAGATGTTGAGTGTCATGATCTTCAAGCAGGAGCCAAAGCATTCTGAGAATGCATACTCACTAATATTCACTGGGGCCAAACAAAGAAAATCTCATCAAATTAACTTTCCCTCCGCTACAAAGTTGCCAAATCAGCAGAACCCATCAAATGTGCTCTGGAAATGAAATTTTAGGAGCCACTTCCAAAAGAATTGCACAAGGGGAAATTTCCAAAATGCAGTAATGTAGAACCAAGTATGGTAACTAAATCCCACTATTTGGGATGGTGTTCCTTGACTCGTGTCTACCTGAAAGGATACACCTGAGAAGACAAAGGTGTTAAGATAGACATTCCATTAAAATTATTTTTTTTAAAATCAGCTGCTCCAAGCTGCAACAGTCATTTACAACATTAACAATGTCTACTTTCTTATTCATCAATGTTATTTTAATTGACAAAAGTTGATTTTTCCCCAAACTTTTTATTTTACTTTAAAAACCAAAACAAAAACAGTTTTTAAAAAGGTAGCAGAAGTCTTCCTTTTCTCTGTATCTGCTTATTTAATTATTCCCCATCATTAAGTTCTCTTGTTAGGTCCTAACAGCATTTAAGGATGGGGTAAGAGGACACTATTTCCATGGCAAATTGATTAGTTTAAAGGAAAGGTATAATTTTAAATAGAAACTGTAGACAGCTTTATTGAACAACTAAGCTATATGTGGGAAAATATTTGAGGACATGGCTATCCACTGTTGGTTTCAATTTCTGTTTAGTTAACGTATACTTTATAAAGGTATATTTTGCATTAAAGTGCCTTTTATGAAACAATGTACTATATTGTAAGTAGCATTGTTTAAATAAACTAAAACAGCATACATCTCAGAGATTTGGAGAGAGATGCAAAATCTAAAAACAGTATATAAATGCACTATTCAATAAAATGATGAACATACAAAATCATGTTATGCCCATTATGTATTGTGGTAGTGGAGATAAAAAGTCTCGTTTTATATTATTGACTTGAGTGTTGACAGGTTTGTTTCTGATGTGGTCCACATATTTCAACATAGCCAAATCTCAACATACTTCATCTGGCTTGGACTACATCATAGGAGAAGTCTACCCTTATTTACAGCAGGTCTGATATTCTAAGACAGGTCCTCTATTGTTGGTCCCTCACTGTTCTTTACTGTCAAATAGATGTCAAGGTTCGATAGAGTATATTAAATTGATCTCCAGCTATGTTTTAAGGATAGGACACAGAGGACCTCCAAATGCAGTCCTAACCATGCAATTCCCATAAAAGCAAGACTGTCAGGTGAATTTTGATTAGCACTATAACTCAAACTAAAATGTATAATTGTCTTCCTAGAGTAAAAGCAGCAACATGATGAGGCACAAAACACAGGGTCTGCTTTGTGAGGGGGGGGACTATATACTTAGATCAAAGCCCACACCTTTAGGACATGGGAAGGCACAGATTTCTCATCTTCTATATAATACTCACACAGGGCGGGCCAAACGTAGGTATACAGTACATATCGGATGATATTGTTTTTAGTTTACAGGTTGCGAGAACGACAGCTAGTTCTACAGATGCAGCACCAAAGATACCTGTATACCTACCTGTGTGTGTATGTGTACATAATGTATCTTGTTCATTAATGAACTTGTGACCATGTTTTATTTCCCTTCATTTATATAGTTTAAATTCTCATCGATTGTATTTAAGAGCCCATACCTCTTAATTCTTGGGGCCCCTAGAGGCCCAGAGCCACCTATATGTATTACCCTGGTGGTTGCTAGCTGCAACCTACCAATCATTACTTTATAGTATGGTTTCTGTAACATAACACACATATCTATATCTCACCGATTACCAGTACCGGTTAGTGCTCCCCTTACTAGTTTCTATACTACTATTAATCATTTAAACTATTCAACGACAGTAGTTACTTAGTCACAGTGTACATAAACAAAAGTGAAGAGTGTGTACATGCAAATAATGTTATCAACCCTCTTTTGTTTTGCAAATACCGTGAAACAGCTATTCAACTTCCACATTTTCAGAAGCAAATGCTTATATGCACACGATAACTTATTTTATTTTTAATGCCTATTGACTAGCTATGTATTCTCCAGTTTGTTGTAATTTACCTTTCATTACATTCTAAAATGTATTTGTACCCACTTTTAAAATTCGAGGTAGAAATCAACTTAAAAACCAAACCTGCACTCATAGTGCTGTGGCCTGCATTAATGAACCATTTCAGTGATACAATGGCGAGCATTTCAGTTTTTCACAGTATTGGGTGTACTTTGGCAAACCAGATAATCTTTGCGGAATGCTGCCTTATAATAAGTGCCACCTATGAAGGTACCGAGGCATGTAACCGATTATGGTCACATGCTTCCTTATGGTGCTGTACACTGCCCAGTAGGGTCATACAAGTGTACCTCCTCTAAAAACTTGGGTATGAGGTGGGGCACAGTATGAATGTAAAACATTACCATTAGGAACAGCCTCCGTTATGGATTGTTCCCATGATCTGAACGCTTATTGAAGCTAAAAAGATGTCATGCTTCACCGTTAATAAAACATGTGGATGACCAAGTGGTGACCCCAGAGGACTACCAGGTCCAAAGTTATTTTTCTGGGGTCACACTGCCAAAAGGAATAGGCCACTCTTTCCTATCCTCCGCAGTTAGAACAATGGGAGGACCAAGTCTTCTTAGTCCCCTCTAAAGAGGGGAGCAACTTAAGTCTTCTGGGGGAAATGGCACCCAAAGGCCTGCTCACCTACCCCACCAAAAATCAGAACCCAAGCGTACTGCAGCATTTGCAGGGTGTGGAAAACTTGTGTCCGTGTATTGATTTCAATAGTTTAAAAAATATAATTTAAAGAAAACAGATAAAACGCTCATGGCCGTCCATGTGGATTCAGGGCTCTTATCCGCAACATGCTCATTCCACTCTAGGTAGGAAGCTTGTGAGCTTGACCTCACTGCATGTTTCATAAAGTCAAATTGTTATGTAAGGGTTTTTTTGTCTTCTTCATTCTGAAAAGTAGTGTTATAGATCCCATTTTAAATGGTTCATGGCTTTATAACCTACATGCTGAAGGACCAGGAGAGTCATCTTTCTGTTTTTAAAACTCCTTTCATATTTAAGTGGGGACTAGGAGGCCAGTTGCATGCTGGGATATATCATGACCAGAGTGGTCAGGAAATTAGGAGCAACTGATCAATGATAGTGTTTTGTTTTGGTTTATTTTAGATGCTAATTAAATCGGAAATCATCAACATAAGCAAAATCTGTAAAAGGGAAAAAACTGTAAAAAACTGTGACTGCATATGCATGGCTGGACTCACTTGGCTCACCAGAAATGTATGGAAAGCCATGTTCCAATGGGTGACATTTGCTTCTGGGCCCCATCCATATTTTTTACTACTGCTGCCAGTAAAATAGTCACAAAGTAGCTATCCTATATTCTGAGACTCGAAATAGGGTACAGAAGAACTACAGTATATTTGTGTATTGGCCACGCAAATCGTGTCACTGCGTAACTGCTCCAAAATAATTATACAGGTAAGAATTTAATTACAGATAGAATAGAAATAGAATTTTATGACACTATCGATATGTATGCAAAGCCGAAATGTAACAATTTGCAAAGGGAAAAAGGTTTAACTCCTTGATGACAATTGACACGCCAAGGCAGGTCACCACATTAAGCCTAATCTATAGTTTCCTCTGTTGTTTTTGTAAAATGTGTCCAAAACAGGGAAAATTCAAATGAATCCATACGTCATCTACATGGCTACATTCTAAATTCCCCTCACAGTGTCAAGCTCAGACATGAATTTCACCCTCAGGGACTAAAACACATACTATCAGTCTCTGAAGAGCAAGTACATTGTTTTTATCACTTTACTTAAAAAGGTCATATGTTAACGTTTTTATAAAGAAAAATCTATACTTACATATATTTCACTATGATCAAAACGCTGCTTGAGGTTATCAATAAAGGAATCTTCATTGAGGGGTTCCAGCAGTACCATATCACCCACACCGATCATGTTGTCTAGAAGTGATGTTTTCACCTCCATTTTGGCCATTGCACCCTGAAAAGACAAAAAGCAAAGCACATAAAAGATGTGAAAAGTGCTCAAGGCTGTATAATAAAAAATATTGAGTCCAACATTGCCTTTTCGTCATGATCTGCATTTCCCTAATTATTCAGTAAGCATTTCTGGCTTTAATCCATTACTGGATACAATATACAGTCATGTTAATTTAAACCCACAATCAAATAACCAAAAGGGGTGGTTTTGTAACACGTGCCACCATAAATAAGCACCAGACTCCAAAATCTCCTGATTACTCCTGTTACTATCACAGATAACTACCTATAGCTTGTGCTTTGTGTACATCAATTCCTGCCATCTTATTTCCCATCCCCTCGCCTAACTCTTACAAAGGATTCCAGAACAGGTATGCCGTTTTACTTTAACTTGACCGTACACCTGTCTGTGGCCGCTGGTGTAAACCTATACTCAAGGGTATATCTCAGTAAGTGTCGATAGCTGCCCTTCAGGTTATTGACTTGTACAGGACAAAAGGCAACAACCTTGACTTTGTTGAAAGTGCAGGTTGTGCAAATTAAAGAGCGATACAACGTAAAGCAATCTGTGCAACACAGTCGATATTATGTATAAAAAATGTCTTGGACAAAAAGCATCAATTGAAATGGGCCAATCAGTAAGATCATTCCATAGGTCACTGTGGTTATATGGCTAGCAGAATCAAAATGTTATACATAATCCCCTCTGTGAGTCTACTGGGCAATGAGTAAATACAGCTGCAAATGTCAACATAGAAGATCTGGTTAAACATAACTCAAAATTACGAGCAAAAAAGACTATTACACCACATTGTATTACATCAGCGCCAAGAAAAAAAAACAAAGATCCCACTTATGACTTGCTAAAACGCTCCATAAAGAACACGTTTTCCAAGATCTAGTTTTGCATTAGACCCATCTCTGCGAGAAAGATCAGATACAACAAAATGACAAGAGTAAAATAACTACACACCCTTTAATAAACAGAATACAACCTTCATTACGCTCTGCTAGATAACGCTGGCTCCTGCTTTCAGCAAAAAACTACATCCCTCTGCCTCATCTCTTGGAGGTCTGGTCTGAAGAGCAAATATATCTGCACCGGGGTCAAAAGATGATTGGCAATCATAACAGTAACCCCAGAGTGGGCTGACGAGAATCGAGAAATAAAATCCAGTGACGTTTTATATGTTATAATATATGCAACATCCTAACAAAATGGATGCGTCACGCTGGGCTCACATTACTCAGCTTAATTAGAACATTTGGCAATCCTACTCCCATATGTCATTTTTCTCAAGTTATGCAATTTCATAAATCAAAATTTAATGAACATCCTGGATGGGATTTTTTATGACGACGCAGATTTAACTATGCTTTTAAAGCACTTAAACATTGAAAGTTATATTAAATATATTTTAGGCTACAGGGGGGTTTCAGGAGATACTCTCAGGTACTACATTTTCACCAATATCTAAATCAGGGCACTGTCCATAAAAGCACAGACATCCAATTAGCTAAATCACAAAGTGTTGCAGTAGTACCCCACCATTGTATTGGGGTGTGTATAATTATTATATATACATACTGCAGGTACTGCCAGATTATGTTCAAGATAATACAAAGTCTCCACACCAGCACCTTAAATGGCTGACTTAAATGTGACACTCCAGGATACACCATGCTGTCTGAGACATTAAACAACAGATCCGTATATGTTGTAAGCATCAGTTCATGCAAAACACTAAGGAGTGGTTCAGAATCAAATGCTGCGTAATAGTGTTAAACTTTCTTTCTACTTAAATGTCGCTCTACATCAATACAATGAAATGATCAAAAGGTTGATTCAGATACAGTACCAGTTGTCCAAAGAAAGAGATTAATGATCAAACCAACAGAAAGTGTTGAGGTTAGTCATGTAACCGGCCTCAGTGCTCCTTTTGTCCCCAGGTAGACTGTTCTCTGAATCGCAGCAACTCTATTCTATTGTACTGGTAACTAGGTGCAGGCACTCCCGAGTCGGAGGCATGTCCATGTACATTAACTCCAATCGCTCTGGTGTGTAGGTGCGGCATCTTTACATTACACATATATTCCATGAATGTGTGTACACTGCCTTCCTCTCTCTTCTGTTTCGATATATCAACAAGCATTTACCGTACAACTCCCAATGACAAAGCAGCAGAAGATGCTGGATAAATAAAAATAATTTATTGGCCAAGTCTCACTGCCATGAGCGTAAAACGTTAAAAGCTTGTACCATTAAATACGATGAAAGGGTCTTATTTTTACATACTGGTCTTATACTAGTTTTGAAAATGACAGCTACAGGAAACATAAGGAAGCCGTTGCGGGGTAATTAATTCAAACAAACAACTAGTTATCTTTAATAATTTTGCCTCCAGTATTCGCTTCAACAGCCATGCCTTTGTCTCTATAAGTTCTTTGATGAAGAATATATATATATATATACACACATACACACACTTTATCAGGCCTGTAAAAATCACGTGATCATGTAGTACAATGGGGCTATGTAAAATAACACAACCTTTCAAATACCATTATTGACACTTATCAGCATTGCAATGAACCAGTTACTATGGGGGATAAGATCACTTACACAACGACCACAATATCCCCCGGTACGCATGGGCGTAGGAACCGGGGGGGACAGATCCCCCCCCAGTAACTCATGCGGGGGGGGGGGGTAATTAAGAAATCCCCCCCCCCCAGGGCGTAGGAACCCCCCCAATAGAAACGCCGCAGGAGGAGAGAGAAGGGAGCCGAGTGGTCGTTTTCAGCTACCGCTCGGCGTCCTTCTGTCTCCTCTGCTCCCTGCCGCCACCCGTCCCGACTGCAGTGGTGGGAGCGTGAGGCGTCTGTCTCGGTGCCGGTGCTTCACTCTGAGCGCCGGCATATGACGTCATATGCCAGCGCTCAGCAGTGAAGCCGCGCGTTTCGCGGCAGAGCAGCGAGACAGAGGCCTTGCACTCCCACCACAGGGCTGCAGGGTAAGTGAACTACAAGGGGGGTAGAGAGTGGGTAGATAGTGTGAGAAGGGAGGGTAGATAGTGTGAGAAGGGAGGGGGTTTGTGTGTGAGAGGGCTTAGGTAGTGTAAGGAGGGGGGAGAGGGGGTGTGAGAGAAAGTGGGGATCTGATGGGGAAAATGCTGTCCCCCCAAGTTTTTTAGGGGTTCCTACGCCCATGCCGGTACGTTTGGTCCAGTTAAAGTTCGGAAAATTAAGCCACTTTCACAAAAGTATTGAACGGTTTCTGGCCCGCAGTGATATTAAAGTACTTTAACATGCATTCTTCTTTAGAAGGGGTGTTAAGGTCATTAGAATGTCCCTTTAAACCAACAAAGCCAAATTTGCCAGACAGTCCTGGGTCATGTCCCGTTAAATCTGGGCATGGGCACAGACAGCATTGTGTTTACACTGCGTATATTTAAGAGACATATACAACCTAAAAGCTGGTTAATGAACTCCGGACACCCAGTATCTGTACCCAGGTAGCCTTTAAGTAGCCTTTAAGTAGAGAAGACTCCCAATCAGGATTGAGAAAGAACGGACGACAAACTTTAACACTGTTACTCATCCTGATTTTGAAGATCAAAGAGTTAAATCTAGTTAGGTTGCAACATAAAGGTTAGGACTACAACAGCACTTAAGGTATTCTCAACAAGACATGCATTCCTGGGTATCTATTATGCAATCTCAACGGGCACTGGTCCTATGGAAAACCAAGGGTAATAAACATATCTAAAAAACATTATGCAAACAAAAAGCACATTATTTCTGAAAACTTGATTTGATTCAAGTAATATAAACAATTGATGGGCATTTCCTTAATTACAATCACTACTACTTTGTTATGTAACAAAGTGAGCTCATACCAACATACTCTCTGGGTCATTCACCTCTTTCTCCAAGGAGGCTGTGTATAGCCGCAATTACTCCACAGCCAATTCCCCTCCCACCGCCGACTTGCTCTGATGCTCTCTGGGGCTAGCCTCCCCCTTGTTATGGCTGGCCCCACAACCCACATCTAACCATGCCCCTTGTGTAGTTACCCATGCCTCCTAACAAAGCCAATCCTTGAGAAGAGGGAGAGCTCCAGCTAGCCTACCATGTAAAGCAGGCCCAGACTTGGCATCTGGCATATCCGGCAAATGCTCCAGATAAGAAGCTGCAATGCATGGCTGCCCACTTTGAAAACAAAAAAAAACGTAGCATGTGGCCATGACATGCCAGATCTCCCTCTTCATTCCCGGTCTTGCCCTCTAGTATGAATATGTATGTATGTATGTATAAATGTGTGTTAGCATGCAGGGGCGTAACTAGGAGCCTCAAGGCCCGGTGCGAGAATCTGTTAAGTGCTGGAACTGGACCTGCCACTTATACCAATCTTACAGGTTTATGAATAAAAAATAATAAAAAAAAAAAGAATCATATTCATTCATCTATCTGAAACAATTTTGTAAAGAAAATGCTCAACCTATTACTGCCTTTCCAGTGAACATGAGTATAATGAGTTCAATTCCCAGTAACTTGGGTATTACCACATTCACATTTTTAGTATGGAGTTGATTTACATAAAAGGGACAGATAAGCCAATTACATTCTATGCAACACACTCGTATTCAAATAAAATTGTGAAAAGCTTAAAGTCTCCAGAACTGCAAAAAAAAAAAAATGTTATTGCACTCACTACAAAAGTTAATCCTCTCCAGCAATTAAATATTTCATCTTTGTTTTTAGCTATCAAAATCTGATAAATAAATGGACTCTAATAATAAATTAAATAAACCTTACTGGGAAGTTCCTCTTTTCTTTCTGTGAAATAATCATTAGTGTTAAGCCAACCTGGAATACCAATACCCAAACTTTGGTGCCCCGTGAGATTTCGTCAGCAACGTCACAGCAAACTACTGAACCAAGTGTCCGAAGTAAACCTACTAAAGAGTGCTGGGTCAATCATATAGCTCATTAAGACCACACACTCCACAGAATAGCAGGTGCTGCTTGATGCAAGTTGAGATCATAAAACAGGTTTCAAAGCTAATGTCTTCATATAGGCGCACTGATCCAATCTATTAAAAACCAACAGTGTCATATGTAAACCAAAATATACCTTGAATGCACCGTAAACATGGTAGAGATTCTTGTTGGCCAATCATTAAATGGAGGTGAAATACTAGCTACACCACATGTTCTACATCTAGGAGATGGGTATAAATTACCATCTGCTTATTTACCAAGAGGGGAAAATCCACGCTATGAAATTTCTGAGAAGATCCATACTTTCAGAGTGATCACGGACTTGAATCAACACTGAGTAAAATAATGGTTTTAAATTTCCTACCAGTGGCCAGCATTTGAGAATTAAGAGCTACGTCGTCATTGATGTCTTGAAAACCAAGAACACAAGCATAGCTTCATTCTAAAGTGACCCACGTTTCTTTCAATATGCCAGAGTTCATTCACTAAAGAGTAGGTCAGATAACGCTCCAGGACACATATCTATATCTTACAGTATTCACCTACCTCGACATGTGCCAAGCTAATTGGTAGGGTCCATTGCCTCCTGGTCCCATCTGAGTATATAACAAAATACTCTGCCAGCTGTTCCAACTTTCATAACTCTATAGACTTCTGCCCTTGTCCCATCAATACCCTTAGCTGCTCCCAACTTACCGTATAACTGCGGGGGGGGGGGCACAACAGCAAAATGTATTGACAAAAAAAAAATGGGGACAACACATTGATTGAGATCTTAATCCCATTTGAAAAAAATGTATGGTTACTTTGCTTGAAAAGGGTATTTATGGCACAAAATAAAATTATGACCTCCTGCCAACTATTTTATAAAATAAGAACACTAAGCTGTACAACAGTGATATTGTTTCTGGATATACCAACTAAATGTTATACATGCATCTTAAAAAAGTCTCCCCAAAATAAAGTTACAAAAATAATGTAAATAACGTAATGTCCAAATAATGTAACACATGGTCATTCCCACCAGTACTATCAGAGTTAAAACATGTGTGTGCAATTTAGTTAAAAAGTATAATTCCAGATGTTAATTTCTTAAGCCTGGGGATAATTGGCCACAAATGGGTGAAGGTTGTTCAGCTATTTGTTCTTTCAACCTACCCCTTTCAAGCAGTTCACAATGTAAATCATGCACTTTTACAGAGAACAAGAACAGAGTATCCTATTCCAACACCTGCATATTTTATTCTCATTAGGAGGTGATGTAATAGACTAAATTTAGCATTTAGACTTTACTATAAATATTACCCATCCGCCACCCTATGAACCTTAAAGAACTATGGGCCACTGATATAATGGAAAACAAAAAAATGTGAGGGGGGCACATACCACCATGGTAAATACCCACAGCAAACAGCTAATTCTGCAGTGTATATGCCATGGTACCAGTTGACATCACAATGCATGCAGTGTTTCAGGGAGTCATGTGTTACACCAAAGGGTGGAAACCGGCATCTTCTACCCATTTTTTTGCACTCCATATTATTTCTGTGGAAGTTACTATGGAGGCAGCCAGAGAAGCTTCATTTATAACGCGTAGGATATTAAGCAAGTCCAACTGTTAATATTACCTGCACAGTGCTGGTTTACACCTCTCTGAGCTTTTGTTTTTAAACTGGAAACCGTTTATTGAATTATATTTTTTGCGCCAGTAACACTGTAGTAAAACATTACAATAACCCAAAAGCTAATATGTCTTAGAAAAAAGGATAGTACAATCCTTTGTGGAAATGGGTGTATGCCGAGACAATGATGAACACATCAATTATTAGTACTCAGAAGGCAAGATCCGCATGCTGGGGGGTATGCTGTATAATCAGATATGCAACAACATGTACAAAAAGTACGTTAAGAGTAATTCCCAGGCTCCAGTGTGCCTGTTGTCACAGAATACACGTCGGACACACTTCTATGTGATACTATTGTTATGTTATCACTATTATTATATTTTACTTATATGGAAACATCGCTTATCTGTTACATGTCAAATTCTTGTATTTTGAACAAACGAAAAAAATTGCATTTTTAAGTGATGAGAGGTAATTTCAACAAGTTACAAGTCAGTTTGCTTTACGTCAGATGAGATACTACATTGAGTTGTTTTATTTTTATTTATTTTTTTAACCTTAAGTGAGTACATCAGCAAACGCAACAGGACAAGGTCAACAACCAGGCTGGATTGATACATAAGAAGCATAGATCATCAATGAGACATTGCAGGCCACAATAACCATCCAGGAAGATCGAATAAAAGTAACAGGAAGTCCACATTAATGTCAAGACGACTTGGTGGACAGGCAACCATCAGCCAGGCTTTTGTGCATATTTTGTCAATTAGCCAAATCAACAGTGAAGGATTTGCAAGATAAGGTGATGGGGGGTTGGGGGCATTGAAGGGACATGAAGACAAAAGTTCCTGACACACCCAATGGTGACCAAAAGGTTAAAAAGGTATTGAACAGGGAGCAGCAGCACAAAATGAACATACGTTACCCGACACACAAGGCAGACTTAACATATAAACTATTTCACCCCATAATATATTTTATGCAGAGAAATTTGGCGGCCAATATTTCGGCAAACCCACAGGTTGAACACATTAAAGAAATTGCTCAATCTTTAATTCTGCACAAACCTGCACATTAAAACATATTATGATGGTTTAACTGGGTGAGTCAAGCTTTAAACACAACTTCTACATATAAAAAAAGAAATTATATAGGCAGAAGTAGAATAAAAAAAGGTACATAATGATACCATTAGGCTCTGGTGACACAGCTGTGACCAGTACTTACGAATATTTGTAATTACGGGCTGATCATGTGACTAGCGAGACAACCACATTGCAATTTTACAGAGATTGGGAAAGGGTTTGTGAGGGCCAAATAAACTTGGTACCAGCCATTCTCAAAGTGGCTCAACCATCAAAAGTAAACTGATAAATCCAATAGCATAAAAAGTACCTAAATGTTGCGTGTCATTGCAATCATGATGCTTGGGGTCCTAGTAGTTATAAGGTTAATAGTAAATTAATAACAAGTGGTGATGTCAGAAAAAGGAACCCACAGTCATTGGTCTACTGGTGAGAAAATCCTTGTGGGCTCATAACTGGAAATCGATAAACCCTTAAAAGTGACGGAATGGCATATAGCACACCGTGTACGCATTACCCTTTTAACATTTACACTATAATTCCGATTAGCAGCCCAGATATTGATTGATAAAAATGTTTTAATCTTTTTCCTTTGAACAGTCTTAAATTGTAAATCATTTTCAAGGTAACGTCATCTTGTAAGAAGAAAAGGGGGAAAAAAAAAAAAAAGGACGATAAGAAGTTATGATTTTGTATATATCTTGCCTATGCCATTTATTTTAAAATGACTTGCCAGATTTTATCTCACCATTTTGCTGTAAATGATATCTGATTTCATTCTAGACAGACCCACAACTATAAAGGGCTTCCATAAACAGAACCTTTGCTGTGTTATTTCAGCAGTGTGGGGGTAGACACATGCCACATGATTAACTAGCAAGAAAGTAGAAAGGAGTATTATATAAACCAAAGGGGAAAAAAAGTACTTTGGAACCCACAGCTAGAATTGAGTAATGCACAGCAAATTTTTTGGTTGTAAAATATAACCTCCTGAGCAGAAAACCATTAAAAGCGGTCCTTATTTAAATAAGTTCACAAGATAAATCAGGTCTTAAAAAAAAAAAAACCCTACAGCAACCGTCTGCCTCTGAACCCTTCCCTTGCCATAGGTAATGTAATTAAGGCAGGACCCTATGGCAGCAAATTCTTCGGTGGTGTACACGGTTTAAACACAACAAAAACATAATACAGATAAATTACCAGATTACAGTTATAGCAAAATTTAAGGAAAACCTTGCATTCTAAGATTCGTTTCACACCTTCAGATACTTGCGTAACTGGTTCCTGTGTTTTCTGCTGCTTTGTTCGTCTGCAGGCACAATGTATTCAGTTTCGTGCGTTATCTCTATGCCACACAGAACCGGCCGCAGATGTTTGAAGATTATTAATGGGATGAGGAGTGAAAGAGGAGCTCTTATCTCCAGTAAAAGTTAGCTTGGAGATATCAGACACCTATTCACTCACAGAGGTTGGGTACACATAACTAAATACTTGTGTGTTTATTTACAAATATATGTATATATAAACATACACACTTTGAAAATGAGGCTACAACATGTTACACATTATTATTATTGTTATATTGTTAATAACACCCCTAGCATTTATTTATGTAGGAGTTAGATAACATCCCTCTAACTTCCTGTCGACATCATTCCCAAAGAATAAAAGTTCACTACTTTTGGCAAACAGTTACTGCTGTCAGGCATCATTCTGGCAAACAATAGGTTAACCAATGGAGTATTATATCGACACAGAGGGCACAGCCTATAGATCTTTCATTAATCCCCCTCCGACACTGTGACATCATAACTGCTAATTGGAAACATGATTGATAGAACACAGCTCATGGAGATAAAACATGCGCGCTCTCATTGCTGTAAATTGAATGAAGTAGCAGGGGCCGCGTTACCCGTCCACACAGCGATTCGCATCTCCCCACATCATCGTGTGACGGTTACCGATACTAAACACTACAATGGGGGATTTGGGGGGGAATTTCATTTACATTTTGGCCACAGAGTGCATATGAAAAGAGCAGACCGGCTGCCAGCACAAGATGTGCGATCGGACAGGAAATCGCCCCATAGGGCTGTTAGGATATAACGTGTCTGCCACAAGCTGTACCGCCAGCAACCATTAACCCAATCAGTGCTTCAGAACAGCCAAGCAACGCGCACAGTGGGGTACTGATTGGGTTGAAGGCACCGAAAAGGTTAAATGACCGCTACCCACTTGTTGCACCCATTAGAAGATCCATGCATTTGCTTTTCAGTTTATATAAGTAACCCCGTTCCAATAGGCGCACACTATCTGCTTTCACGAAGCTCGTTAAAGGTTTGGCTGATAGCACGGCAAAAGATGGGTTAAATAAAGTTATACAGCCCGAATTTCGGATAAGGGCAGCGGACCCCCGCTCGCGTGAAACTGGCGATCTTTGGCCAAACCGTTTTAACTCAGCAGGAGACCGTTCGATGTATGGTGAATGTACAAAAGGAGACAAAAGAGGAGGTGTGTAACGCGAAGTTGTTCCAGAACCACACCCAGCATGTAAAGGGTTACTCGTGCACACATGCCCCGTCTCTTTATTAAACATCGCTCGGTACCCTGCTGCTGCACGCTTTGTGCGTTCGATCAGACGGGGCATTTAAATCCCTTTTCCCTGCCCGGGGCACGCGTTTAAAAGCTCTACGGGGCCACCAAAGGCATTAACCCTTTTAATGCCACAGAACGGGCCCCCCAGCATATAAAACATTTAAGCACGCAGATAGAAATGTATACATCCTATATATATATATATATATATATATATTCATCATCCATAAATATACTATATTTACTATACTATAAATATACTATATTTACTATACCTTCTTAGGGATGGCTCCCCAATTTCCTCCACTCACAAGTTTCTTTTTCTTGGTAGTCCACAAGGATAAAGTAACTGTAATCACAGAAGTTTTTCTTTTCTCCCAGCCAAACAGAAGGGCTGGAAATAGCAAGATTAAAAAAAAAAAGTATCCAATAGCTCCCCTATCCAGCAAGCGTGTGAATGAATCAGAGTTATTACTTCCTCCCTGTCTGCTACTATCATGCAGCCTTAAGGGAGAGGCCGGTTTAGGGTCCCAGCAGAAGATGTATTCCCAGCCTCCTTACCACCTATAATTTTATATAACCCCTCCCACCGCCTCTTTACTGAGCCTGAAAGGTAGCGCCACCTGCTGGACAGAGGACGTCCTGCAGTTTTATGCCCGGGTATCTCGATTGATTTTGCCAATATTTAATTACAGGCAATTATATAAGCTGTGAATGTCGGTCCTTAGGCTCATCATGACTTACATGCACTAAATGCAATATAAAAGGTTATTGCAGTTAACAGACCAATTCTTGTATGTAATGAGATATGTAGAATACATGTGTACAAAACACATGAAAGTTATCAACATATGTGTGACAACTTTTGACTCTAAAATACTAGGGTCTATAATGGAAACAATGAGAAGAGGCTTTATTTGGCATTCTGCCAAAGTCTCCAAATGTATTCATATGTGTTGTGGGGTTCTTTTTGTTAAATCTTTTTATTTTCAGTTTAACTGTTTATTTTGTTATGGCATTATGATATTATCCCAAAGAAATGTTAAAGAAACCACAGCCAGGTAAGGGCAGCCAACTTTCAACCAGGAAGCAAGTGAAGCTAAATACCCAGAAACATAGCAACCTAAAACACTGGCACTTTTAATTTCTGGGAGCCAGATGACAAAGTAAGCGTTGCTTAA
Organism: Spea multiplicata; assembly: GCA_009364415.1. Taxonomy (NCBI): domain Eukaryota; kingdom Metazoa; phylum Chordata; class Amphibia; order Anura; family Pelobatidae; genus Spea; species Spea multiplicata. The sequence goes on from VKOC01003590.1 coordinate 38,484, forward strand.
CTTATTCCTTAAAATTATTATAAGGGGTCCTTGAGAGTACTGATATACACTATATGGGCAAAAGTATTGGGACATCTGACCATTACACTAACAGGGACTTTTAGGACATCACATTCTAAATACATAGTTATTAATATTTAGTCCTCCCTTTTCAACTATATCAGCTTCCACTCTTCTGGAAAGGCTTTCCACAAGATTTTGGAGTGTTTCTGTGGGAATTTTCACCCATTCACCCAGTAGAGCATTTGTAAGGTCAGGCACTGATGTTGGATAAGAAGGCCTAGCCTGCAATCTCCGCTTGCAAGTACAAGCAGGGCCGGCCCTACAATGGAGCCGAGTGGGGCATTTTTTTTTTTTTAAAGCGGAGGAGAGAGAGGGGCGCCGAGTGGTTTTCGCTTACTAGCTCTCTCGGTGCCGGCTTGTAATGCTGAGCGCTGGAAGTGACGGCAAGGAGACTCGCCGCAGGACTGTGTAAAGGTAAGTACAAAGGGAGGGAGG
>VKOC01003591.1:0-31839 GCA_009364415.1 Spea multiplicata
GGACACTTTTTTTTTAATTTCACTTTATTTAATGCAAAGTTGTGACACATACTGAATATTGATTCATTCCATATATCTATATCGATATATACTGTATATATATATATACATAAACAGATATATCTATACTGTATATATATATATATATATATATACAGTATAGATATATCTGATTAATATATATACAGATATATCTATACTATATATCTATACTGTATATATATATATATAATGTAATACATATTCTTAGCAATTTTAGAATTAAGAAAATTACTTATGAAAATTGCTCTCTGCCTTAAAAGTAAAAGGAATATGAATGAATAAAAAAACGACCTTCATTACATTTTGGCCAAGTACTTTGATTCTGATGAAAATATAATGCTTTCATTAAAAGGGTTTAGTGAACTGCATGTTTCACTATACTTATATTAAGCTCTTAATATCTTTCTTTTTTATAGGCTACTTTAGTGGTCTCTGGGGGCAAAAGCAGGTGGGTACTGATACTTTTTGTTTAAAAAACTTAATTTTATTTATATATTTAAAGGTAACTTAGTTGTAGTCATACCTCTCTAGCATGTCACATGGAAGAAAATAGCCGTAAGATTGTACAGTTTACAGTCAAACGGAGACCTTTATATATTAAAACAAATAGATTGTCACAGGAAAGAGTTGTACATGTTAAAATAAGTCAATTCAATATTTGTATGTTTCAGAATCTTATTTTCTGGAACAGAAGAATCCTTTTACTGCTGGTAATTTTAAACATGGAGAATTATTAAAGCTACATGAAAAATCCTTGGGGAAAACTACATTTGTGTGGTGTGTAGTTTTTACACTTGTGATTACAAAGGGATGCAAAATCATACCTAGCAATAGCAATATATTTTATGTTTCAATAATGCTCTGTGGAGACAAGCAAATGTTTAAATCAATGAAACATAAATTAGTGATCTCATATGATTTTTTACCCAGCAGAATCAATTTTTGATCCACAAAAAGACAAAATTTGTCATGGCCACTACTAAGTTTTGTCTCAAATAAGTGAACAAATAAAATTGAAGGCATCAACTGGATATAGATGAAACAACTCACATATTCGCTAAAATGCAAATTCTGTGTAAGTGCATACAAATGCTTGTGAATTTATATTTTTGTCAAGTTTTGAATGAGGGCATTCGAGAATATGGACATCATTTGCGTCTGCTGGGCCCATTCAAATCAATGAAGGGTTGCAATGCATCATTTGAAAACTGGGGGTGCGCGCTCCAGTGCCTTAGCAGCACTACTACCCTCCCAGGTTATTTTACTTACTTGCCACCTTACCACATCGAGGATGGGCTTTGCAAGCAATTCATGGGTTAATGAATCTGCAAGTTCCTTGCATTTTCCAACTCCCATCTACTTAAGTCTATTTTAGCGAATTTGCAAGTTGGACTTTTGTTCAACTTGCAAACTTGCATTATAACCAACTTGCAAACATGTTCCATTAAATGAATTGACCCCAATGCCAAATGATACCAATGTATATGTCCAGTAGAATAAGTGCTAGTCCTGAAATGCATCTTTGGTGAAATAAAACATTTGCAAATGAGTCAATTGCGCTGAGTTTCTCCTACAACAAAGACAAAATGATCATAGTCAAATATACAAAGTGTCCTTAAAGATTCACTATGCACTATGTTGGACCAGAATGGCAAATTTGGCAAATCTGAACCAAGTCATTGGACTGCACCCCCAGTCAACTACAGATCTATCTTTCCCCTCAAACACAATCCAGATTGTTGATATGTTACTTTGTTACTGTTCTATGCTCTTTTTGAACATTCGGTAAATGATTCCATCAGAACAAATTTCCTAACAGGAAATACAAGAGACATAATAAAGCAGAACAGGTGTTTTGATTAGAACAATGTGCATGCTCCAACTTTTAGAAGGTACCACCATTTCTTTAATTTGTCATATTCTTAAGTACATTCTCTGTATTGAATTCATTTGGACCATGTCCCTTGCCATTTCGAAAAAGGATCTCTGTCCATGTGGAGATCATTTTGCAATTTTACAGTATCCATAACTCTCTTGAAGCTATTAAGGCATATGGAACATCTGTTTTCTGCTATAAATCTATTATGTCCAAGAGTACATCTCAACAAGGAGATATTAGCTTACTACTAAATGAAAGCATTCATATATGCTGAGGTATATGCAACATGTCCCAAAGTTCTCTTGTGTCACCTTCATTTTAAACATAATTTAAAGTGAACATAACAGCCTATAAATCACACACACAAATATTCAAAATCTGATTATTATAGGCTGTGCCAACTATATGATAGGAAACATATTTTGCATAAAAATATCCGAAACTATTGACATACAGTTTATAGTTTCTATGTGCATGTAAAAATTTAAGATTTTGCCATATTTTGTGATTAGCTAGATAGGGTAGGAGTGTTTGTGGTATCATGTGATCATCTTTCTAGCTTTCCTGTTAGTGAAAATTACAGACAAGCCACAAAAATAAACTGCATAACTATTCGGTGCCTCTGAATAGGGCATATAAATTCTTTCAGCCCTTATTTATTTACCCTTATTTGACACATCTCTTGACGCATCTAAGAAGTAGCAGGCTTTGGGACAGGGAAATGGTTTTGTGTGAAACCATGATGGGGAAATAGTTTGAACAGCTGAGAATACTTGGAAACACCGGAGATGTTGCTGACTATGAAGACCACTGTTAAAGAACCAAGTCATGATAGCTACAGGAACAAAGGCAATAGCACAGTCACAGTCTAGTGTGCTATTCCTAGCATTGCAGTCATTGGAAAAATTGCACGGTGATTGAAAAAATGGGTGAAAACTACCAGAGGATAGTCCAAAACGATGTCAGGAACAGTCCAATAGGTCAGGGGCCGGCGGCGATCAGAGAAAACAGTAGTCCAAGTTAGGGTCAGGAAACAGACAAATGGGGTAGTCCAATAGGAAAGCCAACGATCAAGTAATGGAGAATCCAATAGAGGGTCTAGCAAGGCAAGCAGAGAACAACAGGAATCTGGAGTCCAAGGACATACAGGAACACTGGACTAAAGTGATCACAGTCTGAGGGATTTTTATTAGACTTGGTCTTCGTGTTCGTCTTCGGCAAAAAAAATCTTTGTATTCCACGAATATTCGCCCGTTCCTGTCTTCTCTTGGGGCGAATGTTTGTGGACATTCTTCGTGTTAGTTTTTTCTTCGTTTTTTCCGGTTTTTTTATAAGGGGTTAATATGGGGTTAACGCATATCGCAGCAGCTCTGGCGCCAGGAGTCTAAATGTCCGTATGTGCAACTCTATTGGTCGCCAGCAACTATGTAAGTCGCTCGTACAGACTTTTAAACTCCTGGTGCCGTAACTTGGCCCGGAGAGACCTCTGGTCTCCCTGCTCTATCAGTTAAATGTCCTTAAGAACGACCAATAAAGTCACTTATACGGACATTTAACTGATGGAGCAGGGAGACCAGTGGTCTCTGCCGGACAAGTTGCTGCATTATGATTTTAAAAGTCTGTACGAGCAACTCTATTGGTCGCTCGTACAGACTTTTAAAATCCTGGTGCCGTAACTTGGCCGGGAGAGACTGCTGCTCTCCCTGCTCTATCAGGGATTTCCGCTTCCGTCAACTCCCGCGGTGACGCGAAGATAAGGTAGGCTAGATGGGGAAGGGACCAGGGAGATTAGTAGACGAAGGCGAACACGAAGATTCTTCGTGTTGTGTGTCCTCTTCTCCGTGTCTTTGGAACGAACACGAAAACGCACTCTTCGTGTTCGTTTTCATGTTCGCCCAAAGACAAATGCACAAGTCTAGTTTTTATAGTGCTGCAGGTATCTACAGCGCCCCTGTGCTGAACAAGATCCTCACTGGATTGGTTCCCTGTTTCTGTGTGTGAACATCATTGGTGGATAGTTGATGGTGGAGGCAGGCTTTACCTCCCCTCCACAGGTGTACAACATAATGCTGATGTCTGGGCAACACCTGTCTTCTCTGGGGTTTGTTGTAACTTTAGGCCGCAGTTTTGGCCTTCCGCTCTACCTCGATCATGATTGCGGGTAGATGCCGCTACTACTGTCTGTGGCTTCGGCCTATTCTGCGATCGTGTAGTTTTTGGAAGGCCTGCAGTGACAGAGGACAGCTGGGGTGAGCAGGTAAGGGTGAGAGGGGCATGACAGATGCTCTGTTAAACCAAGCATTTGGACATAAATATAGATATGAACAATAGGTAAGCTATTAGAGCACAGTGTTTTTTAGATGAGTTGTTATCCTGTTCTGGTTTAGAGTGATCACAAAATGTCCGAAGAGAGATGTAGATCAGTTATGCAAGGGATGCTTAGATACTTCAGCCTGTAAACAGAAGATTTCTTCCATTGTGGCATTGTGATCCAGAAAAGGTTCCTCTTTGGTTATACAGAGCATGCGTATGACTACAGTAGCATAGATGATGACTATACAGCACGTAACATCTGTTGTTTTTATTTAGTTACTTGCCAAGATATTACTTGGTATGATGCCTGTTTTTTATTAACATAAAAAAGCCTTTTCTGTGATTTGGATTTTTTTTTTAAAAAAAAGGATTGTACCTAGAAATCAATGACATGCTTTTGTGGTTTCTAGTGGTGGAAAAAATAAACAAATGAGTTTTTACCTTCAGAACCCTATTATATTCATAATTTCAGTCATTAGTATATAAATGTAGTTAATTTGTGTTTGTTTGAATGAACTTTTAGTTTGTCCCTTTAATTCAAGTAATGCGCATAAGAAAACAATTTCTATGTCATTTTTTATAAGGCTTATTTGCTCATGCTGTGCGCATTTTGTGTATGTCATCCAAAGTCACTGGGGATGTTCTGTTTGCAATATATATATATATATATATATATATATATATTCCTTAAACTAAATATCTATCATATATACTCTCTCATGTTTTTCATTATATTCTGCTGCACAAGATTATATATAAAATACTTTTTGGTGGTAGTGGCTAAACACAAGCAATATAATACACTGATAACCAGAGACAATCAATACTATAGTCCTTTCTATAGTCAGAATCTGAGCTATGATTTCCTATGGAACGTTTTTTGACAAATTATCCTTTGCCCTAGGCAAAAAAAATGGGACTCTCTGTTTAACACGAATGATACAAATAATGTCCAGAATTATTAATTTAGTAGTTAAGACTGCTACTTTGGAGTATAGAAAAATACATTACAGTGATACAACTTTATGAAAAAAATCTGTCACACTTGTTTGGATCTTCTCCGTTCATACTTCAAGGGGCCCATTAGACCACTGGAGGCTCCAAGCAGTTGCTTATCTACTTACATGGTAGCGTAATCCCTAACTGGTATAGAGAAAATTTGTGTAGGTCCTGAATAGCCAACATTTGAACCTGAATACATTGGTAGACTCTTTTGGGACACCCGAGGTCCCAAAAGACTTAGGTCCTAAAAGATTATGTATTAACTTTGACTAAAGGCTCCCTCTTCTCTTGGACAATTTTTTTCCATGGTATTGTGTAACATTTGGCTTCCATAACATTCAGGTTTCTTTAGCTAGGTAAAATGGTATCTTAAATATTTTTTTAAAAAATCGCCCAAATAAACCAGTTGGTTTGAAAAACATGTGTAAGCTATTTAGTTAAATTTGTAAGATTGAAATATTTGTCATATCCCAAGAGAGGTTTGGAGAGCATAGGTACAAAACAAGGTTCTGCTGAATATATTTGTTAGTGGTAACAATGATATATATAGCTTTTACTGGACAGCTTGTAGACTTCATACTAGTCCCTGGTGCTTTGCACCTGCACCATCAAAAGAAGTACCAGCTCTGCAAACAAATGTCTCACATCCAATGAATTATGTGCTAAACTTAAATCTTCAGAACATGACATCACTAAAATACTGTGAAAAAACCAGTTATATAAAACAGACTGGTAACATATGGTACAGAGTATCCAGAGACCAATGTATGATGTCACCTCTTCACGGCTTGTCATTAAGTGATATCATTAAGGCCTGACACATTTCATCCGATTACTTTCTGCTTGAGTGGACTTTTTTCTTAGTTAAGAAATAGTAAGCATAGCAGTAATGTTTTTTCAGGTTGTGATGATGAAAAAAGTATTTTGTCTATTTTAAATACACGTGGCATATAGATATACAGTATATAGAAATATATTTATTGGGGCTCCCTCCACAACACAAGTAATAAAATAAAATAATAACAGAAAACCCAAGAAAGCAAATATTTGTGACCTTTAGTTCATATTAAAGATGAACACATTAGAAAAATATGACTGTGATCTGTGTAACACTTGTATCAGACTCTCACCTCCCTCTGAAGGGTCTTGTATCTACTACTAGGGTCCCAATGCAGTTTCTTAATCATCCTATATTATAGTGCAACTCCTGGGAATATGTATTTCTATTTTATGATGTTTATTATAACATTTTTGCTAACATAATATAAAAAATCGGGATACAAATCTGGATTATTCTACATCAGCTACCAGCTGTTCATAAACTCTGATTAGGATTTTTTCAATTTCAAGGAATGTTATACTCCTGTGCACTTAACACTTGCTAAATGCCAGAATAATTATTATAACATTCATTTCCTCAACCTTGATGTAACAAATTGGCTTTTCAGCAATCACAGTAAAATAAAATGTATGACATTGAATTTTTATAATGGCAAATATTACTTGTAATACTACCTTCTGAAACATATGTCCTTAATTCTCGCCATCTGTCTTATGTTCGGGTGTAATCATCATTAATTTTACTCTGTTTTCTCTAATATCATTTTCTACATATAGGTCGAGCAGCGACCCTTTATAATAGCTCAGCAATTTGTCACCGTAAATTATGGATAAACTTTAAAGGGTCTCTAGAACTAATAATTGGCTTACCTTGGATTAATGTACCTGGATTTAGTTAAAATAAAAAGTTGCATGTTTCGACAATTCTTAGAGTTATTTCTTTTCAACTTTATTATTAATTGTAATTAATGGCTGTAGGTAAGTGCTATTTAAAATTTCAGGTTTTGAGTCATATGTTCATGCTTCCAAAAAAATTATAGGTGGTGCAAAAAAGTAAAAAAGTAAGGAAAAACTTCCACAGGCTGCTGGCTACATCAATCACAGCCTTAACAATCAATGAACCACTGCCTTTGTTTGTTATTTACATGTACCTTTTTACACGCAGTCCCTCCCACTGTACCTCATCAACCTGCGACAGAAAGGCTTGTAATGGCACCAAACCAGCTTGTAATGGCGGCTACACGTGGGAATGAATGGACAAATCATGACAAATTTTTGCAGTTATTTTTTCAGTTCCATCGGAGATGGACCTCATTTTCGTCTACTTGTCAGTCACTGGAGTTCAGGTCAATCCACTCCTGAATTTCTAATTTCTGTACCTTTTAAAAGCAAATGACTTTGTAAACACTATTCGACAGCCAATATCCTTAAAGGACAAGTGCACGACCAGGAGAAACGTAAATATGGCAAAAGAGTAAAATTTTAACCCCTTAAGGACAATTGGTGGTCCCTAAACCCATTGAAAACAATGCATTTTGAGCCTGTACATGTACGGGATTTGTCATTAAGGGGTTAAAAACGTTATTCCTGTCCTTGGACAGCAGCAATCGACAACCTTAACCAGCAGGACCGGACCTCACATTTCTGCTTTTCACACACCTGTGCTTAATCAAAACCAGTCTGGTTTACCGGGAAGGCTACACCCTTTAAACATAAATAAATAGAGTAAAATGAAACAATACAAAACAGGACAAGCACATCCCCCTTAACCCCTCACATCATAAACTGTGGAACACAGAACCGGAGTGACGCAGAAGTTGTTGTAGAACCCAGAAGTACTGGGTTTAGACGGCTAGAGCGCTTCTGCAATTGATGTACTTTTGGATCTTACTATGGCTCCAGGAAATGCTTGTCGTTAGTTTGCGGTTTGTTCAACGTTGATGATGCTTCTGGATGGCATTTATAACCCCAATTAATGAAAGTTATGTTTACTGACCTTATACATTAAAAATATTTTTAAAAAATATGAAAAATAAATTGTCAGAGTGTCTTTGTTTTAATGTATTTTAATGATTATTTTGACATTGCAGTCATCATGCAAAAAAATGTATAGCTGAATCAGTGAGTTGAAATAATTACTCTTACCACAGCCGATTAATAATTCAAAGTGTAGTCAAAACAACATTATCGCTTTTTCTATTTGCAAATCATAAACATAATGATGGCAAAGTGAGTATTTATATTATTTGATTTATTTTAAAGCTTTTATTTTATAAGCGTAATGTGTTAACTATCAAATACTATAGCATATTTGGATTAGAAGGTGTTTCTTTGCAAAAATTGTATTGAGAACAGAGCTTAATAGAATTGCTTTACAGAGAGTCTGAAAATACTTAATTTCAGCAATAGTGTCTGGAAATGGAAGAGTGTATTTCTTGCAAGGAAGAACTGGACAATAATTGGTAGTGGCTTAAAAAATTTAAAATGTATGGACTATAACATACTGAGTGTAATCCAAAACCCCCTGTCTAAAAAAATCTTATGCAGAGTAATAGCCCCTATATTTATGGCTACGATGCTGTTCTAGCTGGAATAAAAGCTATTTTAAACAGTGCAATGCCATTACACTTCTGTCAAAATATAACATTTCAAAACCCTCTTTAACTCTCTAGGATATAGAAGCTGAAAATCCTTCACATTGCTTAAAAATTTTCAATCACGCTTTGTGCTGTAAACTGGTAAGATTGACCTGCACGCATTAAACGAGCTTCCTACTGAGTTTAAAGCTTATTGATCCATCTCAACAAATATGTTTAGAACGAGAAGAAGTCTTGCCTAAGTGGTTGCATTTACAGAATGAATGTTCTTTTTTGCCAATATAATATAAATCATTATTTTATGTGAAAACTTTGCAATTTGTTTTTTGCTAATTTAATAGTGCCATATTTTTTAAAATGAATATATTAAACAAGATTATAAAATCATTGAAACGTATATGTGTATATAGGAAATGTGAGGATATCAACATATTTCAAAGGTACCTGAAACTATCATGATATGTCTTAGAAACACAGCTCCAACTGTCCATTTTTTACCTCTAGATGGCTGACCTGTAACCATATAGATCAACCAGCACAAAACCTAGTTTGTGCCCGTGCTCCAGGTGGTTAGATTGTAACATCACTCTGCTGCCACAATATAATGCTCATCAAGTATAAAGTATCATCACATCAAGTATAAAGTATCATCACATCTTCTTCCACATCAGCACCGTATTCTGTGTCTGCCAAAAGGAGATCTTTTTAGAATTGTAGGCCATCTTCATCAACTGGATCACTTATGGGGCAATAAGTGCTCAGTCTGTATTACCTTCAGAAATATGCCATTGGTTTCCAACATCAGACATATTTCATTGATGATTTATTTGAAAATAGTACTTAGAATACTTTTAAAAATAAAACCTTGTCAACATTTCCTTTGAAAACAGCATGGGACATGATCAATACACATATTTTATTTGGTAAATTCTTACTTAAATATTTCATCAGCATTTTAACATACCATACAGAAGATATTTGCACTAAATGATTTACCCTGACATTTGCGATGTACTCTGCTGAGTCTCTTCAGATTGGCTGATAATTTAAAAGCTTTACTTATTTGATGGAAAAAATAGGTAATATGATCTGGTCCATTTTAAGAAACAGTTTTTCCTGTTATTGTATTTATGTGTTAATAAATAACAATATATATTATAATAAAGATAGTTTTTTGTTACTTACCTGATTAATCATATGATGGTAATTTTCCCCACTTCTTTTATATCTCATAAACAGTAGAGGATTGAAAAGAATTCACCAGATTGCCAATTACTTTTAGAAAGTGAATTATGTTAAATCCTTTGGGTAGTTTCAATACATTTAACCAACATAGTTTCCTATGGCAACCTATTTCCTTTGTGCTGTTTTAATTTAAAACAAATGATTTTAATGTGATGGTATGTAAATGGAGACAATAAAGTCCAGTTAAGTATTTCTTGACCAAAGAAATGCTTTTCTAGGAGCTATGGTTTATAGTCCTTCTGCTCATAAGTTACTTGGTTTCATTTTAAAAGCAACTACTTGTTATTTTGCTAATTGAGTCATTTAATATCCCCTGCTTGACTCAAAGAATGTAACAGTTAAGATATTAATAGTAATATATATTTTTATAGTATGTTAGTATATATTATTAATCGAAATATAATACATTAGTTTTATATCTTCATTTTATAGTATAAGCTAATTAATGCGGCACAAAAACAAGCTAAAGGTCAGTTGTTTCCAATCTGCTTCCAATGACAGCAAAATCGGACTGAAGGGTGCATCAAGTATTAAATAGTCGGTTCAGGGCAGGAGGTTGACATAAGCTCATGCCAAAGATGTGGGTAGTATGGTGCAGCAGGCAAAAGGCTTCAAAAACACAAAGCAAAAGGCTGCCTGACATCCTCTCAGTCATGGGGGCCCTTAGTCCAATTATTTTCCACGGGGATGTTCTGTAACTGGAGTTTATAATCCATGACAGGGACAACACAATACCAAATCCCAGTGCATCCATTAGATGCTTTTTGGCATAAGTGGTCGAGGATATTGATTTCAAGCAAACGTGTTACTCTATACTGGCACAGGCAACAGGTGGTTTTCCCATTTTTTGGGATTTAGAATGATTATATCTCTCATATGGACTTAGACAAGAGCATGCACCCTCTTGAATAGAGCACAGAAATTATAACATGTTAATAAAAATGATGATTTCTGTAGCTAAACATTTTCAAAATGTCCTACCGTCTCCCTACTTCATTCAAACCCTAGCAACTTTTATTACCCCAATAGCAGAGATCTACTATTGCAACATTTCACTATACTAAGATTTATGGAGAATAAGACATTTTAAAATTTTAAATACTTTGTCTCCTTGTATTGATACTGTAAAAGTGTTTTTGGACCTTAGTTATATTTACTATATGTTCACGGTATGACATTTTAAAAACATTTTCCTCAATTGCTATTTCTATACATAAGGTGTATTTGTATCATGCATTCTAAGCTGGTTTGTTATCCAATGCTAATATTAATTAGGAATTTTATTATTTTCATTTTCAAACCATGTTATGAGATTTAAACCTTCCATCAAATGGGTGTTTGGCATTTTGATAATAATAATTTATAGTAATTCAACTTATAAATGATAACCCTGATTCAAAAAGACGGAGACAGACTGTATAGGTATACAACATTTGAATGTCTCCTGTCAAAAGGCCTTTTATAGGTGTAACCTAATGCAGTCATTCTGTCTAATGACTCTGCAGCTGAGTTGTCATGGACACTGACCCTTTTTCCTCCCATCAACGGTCACTTTTTTTTCCTGGGAGCCAATCAGAATTACTTATGGACATCTGACATGGAAAGTGTGTTTCAGTTTAAGCCAGATGGTTAAAGTGGCAGCATCCCATAGCTGCCCGAAAACCATAGGTTTCTACAGGGGGGCAATCCCTGCTAAATTATCCCAAAATTTTGTGGGATTGCCCGGTACAGTCCCACAATGCATTTTCCCGGAATGGAGAGGAGAGGGGATAGATAGTGAGAAGGGACGGTTAGGGGGTAGATAGTGAGAAGGGAGGGAGAATGGTTAATAGTGAGAAGGGAAGACAGGGTAGATAGTGAGAAGGGGAGAGGGGGTAGACAGTGAAAAGGGAGTGGTAGGAATATTGAATTAAAGAGTGAGAAAATGAATGAATGTGTGGGTGTATTGTGTGAATGAGTGAGAAAATGAAAGAATTAATGTGTGGATGAATTGTGCGAATCAGTGCGAGAATTAATTAATTCATGTGTTGATAAATTGTCTGAATGCGTGGGAGTATGGATTAATGAATTCATGAGAATGTATGAATGAATCTGTGTAAATGATTTGTGTGAATGAGTAAGTGACTAAATGATTGTGTGAATGAATTATGTGAATGAATTTGTGAGTGACTGTAAAAGTGTTTGTGTGTATCATAGAGGTATAATTGATTTGTGGAAAGGCAAAGATGGAACAAGCAGAGTGTTTGAGCCTTGGGGACAAAGATGGCACAGGCCGGGCTGTTTGGGGACAAAGTTGACTCATGTTGGGCTGTTTGAGGACAAAGATGGCAAGTCCTATGCGTGTAATTTGGGTGCTGGTGTGTGTTTGTATGCTGGTGTGTGTGTAAAGGCAGGGGTGTGTGAGGGCAGTTTATAAATACGTGTATGGACAGGCGTATGTTAGGGCAGTCTATATGTATATATGTGTGTGTTTGTAAGCTGGTGTGTGTAAGGTCAGTGCATGTATGTACAGTATTTGTGTGTGTGTGTGTGGGCAGTGTATGTGTATGGGCAGGTGTGTGAAAGAGCAGTGTAGGTAAATGTGTGTTAGTAAGCTGGTGTGTGTACGCGTTTCGCCGATAGCACGTCGGCTTCTTCAGGAGACAAAACAAATAATAAAATCAAATAAAAACGAATAACCTAATCGTTTTTATTTGATTTTATTATTTATTTTAATTGTCTCCTGAAGAAGCCGACGTGCTATCGGCGAAACGCGTCGAGACAAATGAGATTAATAAATTGAAGATTTTTGTGGCTGTTTACCGGATGATCCATTTGATTTAGCGCTTGCACATTACTCTTTGAGTTGTGCTACTTCATCTTTGTAAGTGCAATTTGATTTATTTTTCTTTGCGATTTTGAAGATACTGCACCATTTTGGCTCTCCTTGGTTTTACAGCTTGCAAGATCTTTCACATCAGAGTCCGTTTGATGAGCTTCTTGTATCCAGCCCATTTGTGAGTGGATCTTACACCCTATTAAAATTATCTTTTATTTTACATATTATACTATTGCTATTTGTTTTTGTTCCCCCATGTATATGCGCTCCATATTTTGATGTTGGATCACGTTTACACTTTGAGGAAGAGTGTTTTGGAAGCTGCTTTTAGTGTGGGGTATTTATTGTACATTTGATTTTATTGCACGTGGAATATTGGTTCTTCTTTTGTTATTTACAAAAGTCATTTAATAACCAGTTATCTATACCCACATGAACTGGATCAGGAAAATATAATAAGCAGAAAAGTATCCACAGAACTCATCACTCAAAGATGGCCTAGAGTAAAGAAGTATGTTGTCACAACACCATTGAAGTGTTATATGCTAGCTGCCTATTTTTAGTGAGGAATATTTTACAGTAACCTATTTTTACCATTTTCTACTTTTATTAGATTATTTTGTAGCAAGTCTCTATAACACCATACGTAGGAAGCAAAATGCCTTTTCTGCTTTTCCCACCCTTTTGACAATTTTAGACTAGTGTGAGTGATTACCAGTTTAGCATCTTTTACAAATATAGGCTAATCACGGCACACTAGATAAAACTAGTTCCGTTGCTAATAGCATTCATTGCTAGATGAATGGGATTAAGATTATAATATGTCACTGCTTCCAATGCTGTATTTGTGTAATAAGTCTAGAAGTCTTAGGCAATCAGAAATACCAAATGAAGAGGCAAACAAACATTGGATTTTAAAATCATCTTCAAAGAAAAGGTATGAATAAGATGTCCATTTGGAGATCTCAACTCCCAGTCACATGCAGAAGCTGCTTAGCTTCAACAGCTTGCTACGATTTTAACAGAGGAAAAGAGTGTTTGGTGGAGCTTTTACTTCAGTCTTTTGCTGACGACTTGGCATTTACTTGGAACTTAAATACCAGTTTAATTAGGCATAAGACAGCATTATGCTCACACAGTGAACCCACTGCTACAATTGGTGCACATAAACATGCGTACATACACACATACATACACACAACCATACATATATACATAAAGTCACATACAAAAACAAAACAAATCAGCTTACCTACATCTTTCCTGGTCCTATTCCTTATGTACACAGCGGTAGCTTCAGCATTAGTGGTTCAAAGTCACATAGCACTATGTTATGTGAAACTCCATTGAGTGCTCACCTCCCAGATACACAGACATGTCTATTCAGTTAAAAGTTTGAACTTAATTAGACATAATAAAATAAATAATAAGACATAAATCACAAGGCCTTCAATCTTCCCTTTCTTAGCCAACCATTTCTAGTTGGGTGTAATGAAATATGCTGGGGGAGTATAGTGCCAACTATAGCTTCCACCACCTCTCTAGTAGGATGGGTGGTTATATTATATAAAAACACCCTCCGGAAGGCATAGAGCTCATCACATGCCCCCCCATCTCCCATCCTGTGCTCGCTATGATGTGGCGGTAAAACTAAAGTGTAATCTTTTGGAGCCATGCTATTAAGTATTCCTCTTCAGTTCAAGAAAAGTAAAATATATTTCTAAAATGTGTGAATGATCCATTGAATTCAGTAGAGCTGATATATCCCATAAATCACCATCAAATGCTCAAATGCTGCAGGCACTGTTATTGCATAGTTGTTGATTGCATATCTCCTGATGCATACCTGGTTTCCTTTATATTGGCTTATTCAGGAACTAGTTCTTCTTCCATGTTGCTTTCTAGTTGGGTAACCTATTGGAAGAATTGTTTTAAGTATATTAAGACAAAAGAAATTCCCCACTTCCCTAGGCACTTGTTGCGCCTCTGGTTGTAAGTCAATATTTCATCCTTCAGCAGACTCTCACCGAACCCACTACTATCATGCATTACTTCTCCTCTACAAACACACCTTCTTATTCATGTCAGCATCTTAAACTGTCTTCTCTTTGGGGTAAATCCAAGCTGTGGATGGTTACTCAATTTACTCAATTTCTCTGTTTTATTACTAGGAGAGTTTCCTTTAAAAGCCTCTGTCCATATCCCTTGGGGTATTCTTCATGTAAATCCTGCGGTGTGTATACATTAGTTATTTTAATCTTAATTTTAATTTTAATCACAGGCAACTGTAAGTGGTATTATTGGAAAGCTTAAGCATTTAGGAACAGCAGCAACTCAGCCAAGAAGTGGAAGGGCATGTAAAGTCACAGAGTGCTGAGGCGCATGTGTGTAAAAGTCACTTTGCTGATTCCATAGCTGAAGAGTTCCAAACTTCCACTGGCATTAATATCAGCATAAAAACTGTGTGGCAGGAGCTTCATGGAATGGCTTTTCATGGCCAAGCAACTGCATGCAAGCCTCACATCACCAAGTACAATGCCAAGTGTCTGATTGAGTGGTGTAAAGCACACCACCACTGGACTCTAGAGGAGTGGAAACATGTTCTGTGGAGTGATGTATCATGCTTCTCTATTTGGTCTGACTAGAACAACTTTAATGTTTGGTGGAGGAGGGTTAATACTATAGGGCTGTTTTGAGGGGTTAGGCTATGCCTCTTACTTCCAGTGAAGGAAAATCCCATTTTGGACAATGCTATGCTTCCAACTTTGTGGGAACAATTTGGGGAAGGTCTTTTTCCTTTCCAGAATGACTGTGTTCCAGTGCACTAAGCAAGGTTCATAAAGACATGATTGGATGAGTTTGGTGTGGAAGAACTTGACTTGCCCACACATAGCCCTAACCTTGAGCCCACTGAACACCTTTGGGGTAAACTGGAATAGAGATTGAGAGCCAAATCTTCTCATCCAGTGCCTGGCCTCAGAAATGCTCTACTGGATGAATTGGCAACATTTCTCATAGAAACACTCCAACATCTTGTGCAAAGCCTTCCCAGAAGAGTGGAAGCTGTAATAGCTGCAAGGAGGAGCAGAGGCAACTGCATGTCATAAAAGTCCCTGTTGGTGTAATGGTCAGGTGTCCCAATACTTTTGTCCATATAGTGTACTGTATGTAATATGATATTCCATTCCTCTCACTGTTCATTGCACTTGACTCACACATGTCCTTAATATCAAGAGGAATGTATTACGTTAAACGTTTCTCCCTTTTATTATTGATACCTGGAAGCCAATTGTATCTCAAAATATGGTAAGAACATTCATACTCTACTGTAAAAGCAGACTTCAAACATACTTATATATCTCTACACATAATTGCAATTCCACCACACCATTATAAAAAATAGCCTTTCAAAAGTAATTTTTACCATTTGAAGAAAACAATTCTATAAAGGCAAATGTAAACTAAAATCATGCAAAAAAAAAAAGAAACAAAAAAGATTTGGTCTTTGTTTCTTCATTTCCTATTGTATTTTCCTGCTGTATTTAAAATACTCTAGCATTTTGGTTACATCTCACCAGTTTTCTTAGATAAATGTTTTGATATAATCATATAGCATAAACCTATTACAGAAGACTCTGTTAGCACAGAACACCTGGGAAGCATTCTTACTTACATTAGGAATGGATAGTGTCTACTAAACTTTGTCATTAAGTAAAATATCAACAGCTTGGCATTCATTTTTACTTATTTACTTTAACTCATATACTTTTAACCAACCAAAAAACAAATCTATTCTTTTTTTTCTAACTCTACTGATATATTTCAGAAAATATAATACACATATTTAATAAGAATATTTACCACCATTGTCTTTTTATTTATTATCTATATATTATAATACACATAGAGCAAGTATTAACCCCATATTCACACTATGAACATACCAGTACATCAACAAAAGGTCTGACAGGATTCCCTGTTGGATGAACCAGTATGACCGGTAGAAAATCCCCCTGCGCGCTCCCCTGCATGCAGCTGGCTCGTTGGCTATTCATAGGACTGCACCGCAACAATGGCAGTCCCGTGAGAACCAAAAAGGTGATGGAACAGTCATGTGATTGCTGTGATGACCCCCCCCCCCCCCGACTTACCAATGCATCCCTTTAGTGATGACCCATGCTTCAGACTCCCTGGTGTCTAGTGTGGCAGCCAGTGGAGGTCTGTGCTATGCAGACCTCCGCTGCTGCTGGCCAGTACTTCCGCTGGGGCTTCTATGGTGGAGCACCGGAAGGTCATGTGATGCCGGTGCCCCCTTATAGAAGCCCCAGGGGAAGCGCATCGCACAGACCTCTACCAGCTGCCGGAGAGGGGATCTGGTTCTTAGTCTTGTAGTCAGACCTTGAATATAAGGCAATGGTTATTTTTCTGAAAAAAAACTTGTCTTATAATCGAGCAAATATGATATGTATATGTATATATATATATATATTATATATATAAATTAATGGCCATGGTTGACTGAAAAAGCCCATGAGTTCAATATTTGAGCCAATATCTGATATATCTAGTCTCACTCTGATGCTGATTCCCAGGTTCTAACTCAAATTTAACCTATGCTAGTGTCAAAGGTTGTTGGGTACCCCCAAGCTAATATTTTTTTAAAATTCCAATTGAGGAGTCCAGTCTGAATGTGCAAGTTGAAAATGTCCTGCATTTTACCGGCAGGTATTTTCCTTGCACAATATCCTCCACTGGTGTAAAATGAAAGGGTCAAAAAGATAAATGCGGCTACGAAATTGATATTAGTACGGGCCCAGATGTTTATGTCAATTAAGGTGAGCCCACAAGGGAATTCGTTTTTTTGCCACAATTGAAGTTTTTACACTGCAAATTCCAAAAAACATTAAAAATCATATGCATTAAAAAACCTATGCATCGGTGGATCAAGAGATGCAAAATAACAGATTTGGTTGGATTTCCTTTTCAAAAAAATCCTAATCTACACAGAAGTGTTGGTGTCAAAAGTTCAAAAGATTGTTTCTACAGTAAATTTTTGCAGTGATTGGTGGCCAAGTGGCTTCATAAAAAGTGTCTAAATGCTCTAGATTAAATACTCTGGGTTGCCTGTTTTAGCAAAATATATACTCTTAGTGTCAAACAGTCCCATATGAGGCATAGGACAAATAGAGCAACATCTGAAAATGCCATGTTTAGGAACAGTAGTGCATGTCCCAACTTGCCCAGAAAACCCTTACAATCCTATGTTTGTGGGCTATTTCCATAATCTGGAGATGACACATGACAAAAAAAAAAAAATCCTAAACAACATAAATACATACTTTCTACAGCTGACAGGGATTGGTGGCCAAATGACTGCATAAAAAGTGTCTGCTTTACAGAAATATATACTTTTGTGGGTATTTTTGGTTTCTTTGCTCAAAATTAGAGTGGCAACCCAGCATACATATATTGTACACCTTATAATACATACCCTATAACTGCTGGAAAAAATTGGACTATAAATTCATTCTATAAATATTAGAAATCAGGACATTTTTAAGGATATTTCCTGTCAATTTTACTAATTTTACTAATTTTGTAAAAAAATTAATGAAAATGTGTTTTTCTTTTTTACTATTTTTCTCATACTAAAAGTTTGGCTATCGTGTAAATATTAAAAGAAAGAAAGTATTAAAATAAGCTCATCTCTCCTTGTGAAAAAACAATATGCAAAAATGGCAAATATAGTAATTGATTTACAAAAGGTGTTAGACATTTGATACCTGTGTTCCTAAAGGCTAAGGAAATGTTTAACATGCATGAAATTATATAAATATATATTTCATTGTGATTAATTACAAAATGTTACAGTAGTGGAAACAAAACACGTTTCCTATTTTGAAGCAACTGTTTATAAAAAAAATAAATCTAAAATAGCTCCTTAAGGGGCAATTGTTTTGGCAAAACAGAAGATAAATAAAATTGTGTATAGCTAACGGACCTGTATTCTCCATAAAGAATCAACAGGATGTTCAAAAGTCCTTAGCTGTAGTTATGAAAGCTAGTGATCCATTTCAAAAAGACTGAAAAACCACTCAAGTGTTTAAAAAGTGAGAACTTTATAGTGGGAATAAAGATATATTGTGCACATAAAACCAGCTGAAATCAAAACAAGTATGTAACAAAAACACAAAATCATAATAATAAAAAAAGAACTGCTTAGCCAACCCCATCAGAGTTGTTCAAAGTGAGCAAATAAACCCAATATTACATTGTACAGTAATTGCCATTAATCCAGAGCAAACCAAATCAGCAAGAGTTTGGATTACCTATTGAGACAAAATGCAGTAAAGCGATCATCACTATAAATAATAATTCCTGAAGTGCTTAAAGGCTTTTACAAGTTTATAAGATATGACATTATTGTACAGTCGTATACTTATTTTAAAATTGCCCCCTTGCCTTCTCAAAAGGATTTAAAAATAATACAATTACCCTATAGGGGACATGGCACTAAGCTGTGCCTCCCCCACACCTGTCGCCGTTGTGCGGTGGAGGGGGTAAAATAAAAAAATAAATAGCATTTAAAAAAAGAAATGCCTATATCCCCAGTTGAATGTCTATGAATAAGCATGTTTATAGGCCATTCTCTGGGAGGTCTGCCTTTCTAACCGAGTATGGTATGAGTTGCAGTTTTTTGCAGTTTTGTTACAAAAAAACCTTCTAAGTAGCTCACACTTTACATACAGAAACCTTTATAATTTTCAAGATAATGTAAACTGTTCATAGATACCTAGTTTAAGACAAACTGCGTATCATATAACATGCCATAGTTATAAAAAATATGTTTTCTCCATACTATTTGCCAATAAATTACAAGCAAGTGACAGAATCTAAAATATGTTCTTAAAAGCCCCACCCTTTTGCAATATACCACTTGCTATGCCTTGTTAGCTCATTGTAAAATGCTGTAGAATGTGATGGTGCTATATAAATCAATAAATAATAATATTAGTTTTGAGCCACACAATTACATTTTACATAGGCCTCTTTAACTGCCCCCTAACACAAAGTATACATTATTGATACATTATGTATAATGATAAATTATTTGAGTGTTTTTTTTATGTCAAAGTAGCTCTAAAACACACCTCCAATCATGTTTCATTGAATAGACTCTAGGTTTGCTAACTCCTGACTCCAATTAGCATTTGTTGAAGTGATTAGCCTAAAGGTTCACATACTTTTTCCAACACAAACTGTGAATGTTTGAATACAAACAATACAAATGTATATATTAATGGGTTCTCTTACTTTTTCTGGTCACTGTAAGTTTTTTCTATTTCCTTTTTATCCCCCTTGAGATTTTAATATTGCAAGACCATTTGTCTCACCAAAAAGAGTAACAAATATCTGCAGGTAAATCGTTATACTTTTAGTGAATTTAAGTTAAAGCCATTTTCCCCAAATCAACATTTTATATATATATATATATATTTTTACAGTAAATAAACGTATCTATTATTATAAAAGTGTGTATGTAATTATTCTAACAGATTAGAATAAGCAATGTATTTATAGTAGAAACCCATCTTATATGAATACTATGAGAGCAGTTATCTTAGGATCTGCATGATTATTGAACATTAATCATACAGGTATCTTTCGCTTATTGATATTGATTCTTTTATCTGCATTATAGGTTTTCCCCTAGATAGATTTTATATAGCAAAATAGTCCATAACCTGCTTATTCGCAGGTTCTGACCAAACCTTGGGGTTGAGCACCCCCTTCTGTCACAGAGGTACCCTTTTAATTGGTGTCCAAAGAGGGTTTTACATTGATTGAGAGTCTCTTTTGGGTTAAAATGCAATGCAGTCCCACTGATTTAGCTTCTTGGTGAGCAATATAACCATGAAAAATAGATAGGACTTTCCTAACTTGGGGTACTTTGATTTTCTTTATTATTTAGTGTACCCACACAAATGATAAATTGTTTTTCAGGACTTCTGGGTTTTCTTTAGATACTATCATTTTAATCATATTATCTAATTTACTATAAAAAATAAAATATGGGGAAAGTTTGCTGACTTTTATTTTAAAAAACCTTTTACTCGTCTACAAAGGCAAATGAAAAAACCTGCTAAATAGAGTCATATTTTAGATGTGTCCTAGCATATTGCTATTTCAAAACCAGTTTTTTCAAATCTTGTCATCCTGCACACATGTCCACAAATGGTGTGGCAGTTATTTAATTACACAAAAGAATTACTACAGCAAAGGTTGACAAAGGCTGGTGGTAGATTACCAGCTTCCATGCAGGTACCTTTTATTTCTTTGGTTTTAGTGTGACCTGGTCTAGTGTGCCCAGCTTTCACTGCTCGGCCTGGTTCTGTACCAAACGGATCTCCCTTTAACAGCAACCTGTTATTCAAAGAAAGGTAAATAAGTAATGGAAGGTATAGATATCTTTCAGCTGTATGAGTTAACCTTTTATAGGCACTGCAACTACTTTTAGTCATAGCTTCTATACTCGAAGCTCCTCAAAATTCCCAGGGGAATTGTTAAGATAATATGTAAAGCTGAAGTTACATTAGAAAAGTGTAATGGTACCTTAGTGAATACTATGAAAAAGTTATGTATTGTTGCACTTATAATACCAAAATCAGTGGTTCCCAGGTCAGGACTGGCCATTCTTATACTGGGTCAACCAGTGGGCTGCTGGCCAAGAACACCCCATACCTACTGTCACAGCATTCCAGGCTCCTGTATGAATAATACTCATTTTGTGGCCTTTTCCACTTTCATCCTCTAGTGACCAGAGTACCTTTTTTTGCTCCAGTCTGATGGTGTTAGCTCAGCCTCATTAACAACCTAATCCTGTGCAGCCCTACCTGATATGTAGCTGCAGCTGTCATTGCCCCCCTGATCAGTTCCTGTTAGCTGTGCTTTTTTCACCTAGCAGGACCTGGGGCATCTAACCTCGGGGCTCAACCACCTGGGGAAGAGTTCCAGTGTCTTCTTTTATCTCTTCCCAGTGTAGTTTTCCTACCTTTTCCTGCCCTGTCCAGTTTGTATTTCTGGACACGTGCCCTGTCTGTGGGCTTCCATTCAGGTGCCCTGTCCAGGGGCTTCTAGCTTCTGCCCTACCTGAGGACTTCCAGGATCCCCTGTTAGTCCAACCACAGAGCGGCATTGCCAGTTCGGCCTTATTTCTAAGTCCTGCCTCAGTCTTAGCCCAGTTCTGTCTTTACCATTCTGCCCTGTCATTGTGGAGTACAGACAGACTCCACAGTACCACCTGCAGTGAGGCTCCCCCCTGACCACATTACCTGTGTTATGACACTCAAACCGCATACATTCCAGCAACATGTTGGGTCCTACATTGTGTGGCTGCTGCCTGGATATGCCGACCATGCCACCTGAGCAGAAAAACGTATCATGCAGTCTATCAAATGCAGACGCTGGCATTAAAGTGCCAGAGCTGCCTTGTTTTCCAAAGTTTATTGAAGAGTAACCATTAATGATACATAGTATTACAGGTTGAGCATCCCTTATACAAAATGCTTGGGGCCAGAAATATTCTCCCCTGTTTTGCTTCATTGTTGAGGATTGGTCTGTTGTTCAGGCTTCCCAATATCACTTCCTGTCTGGAAAAGGGAGCAGTGTTCTGGGACCGTGGGTATAAGCCTGAACAACGGAGCAGGCACCAGGGAGAAGATGAAAAGGAGGTAGGGAAAACATCTACTGACTACAGGAGAGGTCCCATCTGCCATGAGTATCCCTTGTCTGAATTTCCTTTATCTGAAGAAATATTTTGGATTTCAGATTAGGAATTTCCGGATAAGGAATACTAAACCTATATACTCATTCCTGTAAAACTAACAATACAAAACTACAATTTTCTCTAATGCTGTTTAGAAACATTGTACCAATTAAAATAGCTATGTCATGTTGGCACTTGTTAGCGTGAAAAGGAATTTTGAACAGCTTAAATCCTTAGACACACTTAATAAAAGTCAAGCTTCCCTGCCTCATTTAGATAAAGCAGAAGTTTCAGGGTTTTTTTTGCTTAATACTGTATGTTGCTTGAGGATAACAAAGTGTCAGTTTTAACAAAAGAAGCACATTTCTGTCTAAGATTCTGGGAGAAAATAATGCAAGAGCATAGAACCACTTATGAGTCAGAAGTTCAAAAAGTAATTTGAATTAATAATATGACTAAACAATAGCATTCACTCACACAGATGCATTCTATATATATATATATCAATCTTTTATGAGTACTTGGTGTGCAGATTTAAGATAACAAGACTTTTTAACCCAACTGAAGAAGCTAAGGGCAGAATGACGGATGTGATGAATACAGAATTTTCCATTTATACCTTAAATCGCTTGTAAACATCTTATGGCTCAACAAAAGATTCTTTACCTTTTTTCTAAAATGTAACGTTTTACTGAAAATAAGAAGTGTCTGACCACAGAACAACTTGTATTTCTGTTGATTGAGCCAGGCAATTGTTCATTTATTTGCAAAACTCCTGAGCCAATATAGGAACATTAACCGTCATTCGACTATGGGCCACAAAAAGATTGTGCTTGATAAAACACTTAATGCTTGTAACATTTCTCCCAAACTTACTGTTGGATCAAAAGTATTACGGAAGACAGCATATACAATTTACAAATGTTTATCATTCTTTTACTAAATTCATAAGATGAAACTCTTTACATATTCATCACCGCTTTATGCCTCCATTGTTTTAAATTTGAAATCATTAGTTTAGGTATGTTATACTTTTTCTGGATAAAGGAAAGTTAGATAAGAACCATTCAGCCCAGATTTTCCTGCTGTACAGACTCAAAATGTAACCAGACCTTGGTCTTGTCTTAAATTCATGATAGCCATATGCCTATCCCATGCATGTTTACCTTACTTTATTAACTCCTACCACTTCAGCTGACAAGCTTTTTTATTTATCTACTGCCTTCTCAGTAAAATAAACCTTCCTTACATTATATCTGACCCTCCAGTTTAGATGGTGATCTCCTCCTTTGAAATAAACCTCCCCTCTGTGCTTTGTTAAATCTCTTTATGTATTGAAATGTTTCAAACATATCTTTATATAGTATATATAGTTATGTGCTGGATGCTCATGTTTATTTTACAACAGATTAGAGTACAATCAGTGCTACATTTTAATATATATTTAGTGGAATCCTTTGAAAACATACACAAAGAGTATTTGTAGTACTGTCTGAGCAAAAACACACACCTTTTAAAACTGTGTTTGATTGTTAACTCTTTAACAATTATCTTAAATAACTAAATCAATTAATTGAGACACAATTCAACTTATTTATTGTGGATATTTAAGATTGTAGTATTATAAGCATGTGACCTGTCCTACTGGCACCCAGTACAGTTCAAATCATGTTTATCTGGGAACATCAGACTACTTCTGCATGGGGATAGTTCTTCTCTTCTGTTTTACGCTAATTGTTGACACCAGCATTTTAACCCTTATGAGCTTTCTGACAGGAATGGGAGGGCATGTTGGAAGGTTTTTTCTTTTTGTGTCTTGGATGTCTTCATTCAAACTCAGTTGTGACTTATTTTTCTGCTGGTTACTAGTTGAAGTACATCCTATATCTTTGCTCATACATTTTACTACTTTTGAACACCAGACACTGACATTATCACTGATCACATTATTATACTTCCTTCTGAGTGTTGTAGCCTGTTTTTAGCTTTAAGGTTAAATCACCAATTTACCCTATAGGACCAGTGTGTTGAGCTTTATATTTAGAACTTTTTGTAAAAAGGCCTACAAAGACTAGAGTTTGATGCCATATAATATGACTTTTGACTCCTTGCCTTCTGTTTGCTCTGGCTATAACATTTGAAGAAGTCTGTTAAATGTCAGCTTTGCTTTGCTGTCTAACACTTCTTTTTAACGTACATTATTGGTCTTGGGAAATATAATTTAATGTTAAGAGTCCCAAGGGTTTGTTCCTTGAAGATTGTATGAACCTGAGATAAAACCTGAGCTACTTCTCTCATACAATCTCTGGTAAACCGGCCTCACTATGTTGGCCGTCTTAAAGGACAAACCAAAGCAACTTTAAATACATGTTAAAAATATTTATTTTAAGAAGTTATAGAATTACTACATCAGCTTAATACTTAATACCCTCTTTAACATATTGACTGGAGAGAGTGAAAACAAAGTGTAATCTTTATCAGTGCAGAAATGAATCAATAAAACCAAAACCCCTGGTTTCTGAATGAGATCAATTGTTTGCTTGCGTAAATCCCTGCATTTAACAGGAGGGAAAAAACATACACAAAGAAAATAGTTAATTAGTTGCCTGCTCTGTGTCCCCTACTTTCACATATGAAACATAATTATTATTACAAGCTCCATGTTTCATTCTGCTGCCATTATAACATATTTGTTTTTCCATAGAACATTATTTTACATTTTGTTCGCCAAGCGTGTTGGGTATATTATACTAAGTGTGGGACATTTTCCATAGGTTGGAGATGAGGATTCAAGACATTGTTCTAACCTGCATATGCCACTAGACTGCAACTAACCAGAAACTTATATGTTTTAAACCTGATACAATTCAACTTTCAAGTAGTCAGGTCAAGTTCCTTTGGGAGGAAATTAGTGTATGTGAGTAAGGCTAAGTTAGGCTTGTAACTTTAACTGGCAACTCAGATGTGTTCAATATTTATTTAAAAGACCCTGCAATATTGAAGTTTATATGGTGCAATCATTGAATTCATATGAAAGCCTTCTAAAGCCTTTCTGTAACATCACAAGCTATGTGCTAGCCACCTTCTGAAACTAGGCCTCCGCAGGATTCAAAAGAATTTGTGTAACATCACAAGGTGTGTGCTAGCGACCTTCAATAACTAGGCCCTTGCGTGAATCAAAAAGTATTCAATCACATTTGGACTACCTTGCGAGATGTGGGAGCAAGTATCTTAATTCATTGTATGATGGAGGAATACTGAAAACTGGCTACTGATTGTGCTTATTAAGGGATTAAGGTCAATAATAGCTAGTTTATTAACATAAACAAAATGGTATAGTGTATATTGCCACTGTCACTATTTTCCACTATTAAAGCGTTAATGAAAGCAGTTAAAGTGTTGGGTATTTATTTTAATAAAATAATATTATTGTATTTGTAACATTTCATTTTTCAATCTATCTCACTTATATATGTTATATAATTTGTTAATGAAAAAGTTCTTCCCACGCACATTGGGAGGAGTGTAGGATGTAGAGAAAACCAGTTTCATTTGCACCTCATTCATATCATTACATTCCATAAATCAAAGCTGAAAACTACAATCCAGACACTAGAGCGGTCCTGAGTTATAGCCTCATTCAATTAAACATTCTGGAAGGCATGATTGCCTTGCTCTGAAATTGAACAACATCTCAGTAGAAATTAAAAAACATAAAGAAATAAACTTAGGTAATTGCTTATTAAATTTTCAAACCCGAATGACAATAACAAGTTTAAATTGATTGCTCAATATGGTTAAATAGACCAAGCAGTTTGCAGAACTAACAGGAAAGCACAGCAGCATGACTTCATATGGCACACTATTGATTTACAAACAAGAGAATCTAGATGCAAAGTTAAAGGGAATGGGAAAGGTTGAATCTATCAAGCAGGACACATTGAGATGCAATCACAACCAATGGATTTTAGGTATAACCTATATGTCAAGTGTTTGTACATCAATACCAGTTATAGCAAGATTATTTTAAAATAAAAACCCCAGCAAACTAATATTAAATGACATTTAAAACACGTACATGTGGAATTTAATTATTGACACTTCTATAGCTCATAGTTTTCAAGAATAAACTCACATTAAACAAAAATAAAGTTGAAAAATTCTTCCAAAGGTTTCTAAAATATATTTTTTAGGCTTTTTAGTATTCAACTTTAAATATTTCATAGTCAACTCCAGAATGTACAATATGGTTACTTACATATGGTTGTTAGGGACTAACAAATTAGAAACAAATGCCAACGGATGTTTTTATGATTATTTAAAAATATATTATTTTCCCAATTGGAAATTTTGATTACATTTCACTTAGTGTTGCTTTGTTGGATTTTTGTTTTTTCAAGTCTACTAGCTGTCTTTGCAGCATGGTTTCTCAAGATGAATACCCCCAGTTTAGGATTTGAAGATTTTTAGATTAATAAAACATTTTCAAGTAATGAACCTGGTGCCTTAAATCGGCAAGTGATATGGGAACTGTGATGCTATGTTATGTTGATTTGTGAAACTTTTAATGTTGTTAATTTCCAAATTTCAAAGTTCTACCTTAAATGCTAATATATGGTCTACCTTAAGTCCTGTTATGTAACTTGTAAGAGCAGTCAGTTGGTGGCAGAGGGAGAAAGAGAGAGCATGAAATAAAGAAGCTTCTGCATAACCTGTCTGTCTTTATTGTACATCTAGCTAATTTCAGGCCTGCAGGGTGTGGAAGTCATAATTGATGATTTATTGGTCTATGGAAAAGACCGTGCGGAACATGACAAGAACCTGATTGCATTACTTAAGAGATGTTGTGAGAAAAATATGAAGCTCAACCCGAACAAACTGCCGATTGGCGTTGAGGAGGTAAGCTACTTTGGGGATATCATCAGTAAAGATGGTTTAAAACCTGATCCCAACAAAATACAAGCAATCACTAAAATGCAAGCACCAACTTCCAGAAACCCAGCACTGAAACAGCACTGGGCATTTTCAATTATCTGTCAAAGTTTTTGCAAGGTTTAGCCCAACAAACAGCATGCTGGTCTTGGGATGCTAATATGCAAACAACATTTGAGAAAATAAAGGCCAATATAAGCAAACAGCCAAGACCCATCTTGAAATATTTTGATGTGAACTGTGATACTGTTCTTCAAGTAGACGCATCACAATTTGGGTTAGGCGCAGTACTGACACAAAGAGGTCACCCAGTGGCCTATGCCTCAAGGGCACTTACAGCAGCTCAATCCAACTATGCCCAAATTGAAAAGGAAATGGTAGCCATTATCAACGGATGTGAAAAATGTCATCAATATATCTATGGGCGTCCAGTATTAGTGGAAACGGACCACAAGCCTTTATAACACATAATGCTGAAACCACTAAACTTAGTCCCTCCACGCCTACAGAGAATGGTAATGAAACTGCAACCATATGACCTTACTGTCAAATACAGGCCAGGGAAAGAAATCCCAATGGCAGACACGCTATCCAGAGTGTTTCCAGCAGGACATGAAGCACAGGACGAACCTGATCTGGAGGAACAAGTGCACACAGTCTTAATCAATGTACCCATCTCAGATGTCAGACTGGAAAGAATTAAAAAGGAAACGGTACTGGACAAATAACTAGAAAAACTTTGCCAGGTCATGTGCAACAGTTGGCCGGAGAAGCGCAAGAAACTACCACCAGAATTACAGGAATTCTGGCCTGTAAGACGTGAATTGTCAAATAACAAGGGCATTATCTTCATGGCTGAACGTATACTCATTCCTAGAAGTCAACGGAAACTGGTTTTGGAACAAATTCACCAAGGACACTTAGGCATTGCTCTGTGCAAATCTCTGGCATGGGTATTGGTTTATTGGCCTAACATAGACTCTGACATTGAGAGGTTTGTGAAGATTTGTGATACCTGTAATGAATTTCAACAACGTAACACAAAGGAACCTCTTTTGCCCTGGAGTATCCCTTCTTGTGCTTGCAACGACTAGCTACAGATATTTTTCATACTGAAGGGAATGACAACCTGATTATTGTTGACTATTACAGTAAATATTTCGAAATAGTGCAACTGAAGGATCTGAAGTCATCAACTATAATTTCGGCTTTCAAATCAATACTAGCCAGACATGGTGTATGTGAAGAATTGCCTCTGACAATGGTCCACAATTCTCCAGCGCTGAATTTCAATCTTTTCTCCACGAATGGGGCATCAAGCACAGTCTCATTAGTCCACATCTACCACAGGCTAACGGACTGGCTGAAAAATATGTAGGCATTGCCAAATCAATTCTAAGGAAAGTACAATCATCAGGGCAGGATGTTCATTTGGGTCTTCTGAACTATCGTTCAACACCTCTGGAGGGTTTGTGCTTCCCTGCGCAGTTACTTATAGGCAGAGCACTGAGAACCACAGTGCCCATTTCTCCAAAGAAACTTCAGCCACAGTACCTTGCACATGAGCATGAAAAATATTTTTATTTATTAAACAGTGTGGTAAATTGAGGAAAAAAATGAAAAAGGAAAAACTTTCCTCCACAACACAATCTGTGAGACTAATAAAGTCATACAGAAAACTATTACGTCAAGCTATTGCTGCTAAAGGTGGTTTTACAACCTATTGAATCAGTTTTTCATGCATGGCTTCTCCATTTTGGAGTAAATCATGACACGGTGTCATGTCATGTGTTGTTGTTCATCTGAAGTTATAATTACCTGCTAAGGTGCTAAGGAACAGATGATTTCTAATATGTACTGATATGTAAAACCATACATTATGACCACTGCTTGGTGAAGTGAATAATTGGTGAAGTGGATGGGATATATTAGGAAGCAAGTGAACATTTCATCCTCAAAGTTTAGTTGTTGGAAGCAAGAAAATTGGGCAAGCGTAAGTATCTGTCAAGAACCAGAGAACCAGATGGAGACGACAATGCAGTTAAAGGCAAAACATTTAATCCAGAGATGTGGTAAAAATAAACAGCCAGGAGTTAGGAGCCAAAACAGCAAATCAGACAAGCCCAAGTCAGCCCAAGAACAGCATACACAGGAACAAGCCAGGGATCAGGAACCAGAGTGGGAAGTCAACCAGGCCAGAATCAAACACACATAAGCAGCAGAACATAGAATAATGAGCTGGACATCCGAGACCACGCAAGAAAGAGAACTACTGATCCTTGCAGCTTAAATAGCTAGGTCACAGTAAGAGAGGGGCCGGCTTATTTGCAGGTAACCAAGGAAACAGAAGAATGCAGGCTGCTCCTTAAATTCAGCTGAGGTGTTCAATTGCAACACAGAGAAGCAAGTAGTGGAGCAGGGAAAGGGTGTGAACCCTGACAGGATCTGAGCGACTATGACAAGGGCCAAATTGTGATGGCTATGAGACTATCAGAGCAGCTTTTGTGGGGTGTTTTCCCGGTCTGCGGTGGTCAAATTGGTCCAAGGAAAGAAAAGCAGTGAGCCGGTGACAGGGTAATGAGCGGTCAAAGCACGTGGGGGGCAAAGGCAGACGAGCTACTGTAGCTTAACTTGCTGAAAGAGTTAATGCTGTTCTTATAGAAAGGTGTCAGAACACACAGTGCATCATAGGTTTGGTGCATATGGGGCAATGTGTGTTCTGACACCTTTCAAAAGAACCAGCATTAACTCTTTCAACCCCTGTCTACTGCCCAAAACGCCTACAATGGCCAGGTGAGCACAAGAACCAGATAACAGAGCAATAGAAGAAGGTGGCCTGGTCGGATGAATAACATCACGTAGATGGTCGGGTGCTGTGCTCACCTGGAGAACACATGGCCCTAGGATGCATCCATGGATCCCCAACCTTGCAACTTACAGGACTTACAGGTTCTGCTGCGAGGTACCACAGCACACCTTCAGAGGTCTAGTGGAGTAGAAGAGACGGGTCAGAGCTGTTTTGGTTATTATTATTATTTAAAGTAAAATAATAATGTATACATCTAATTTATATATAATGTTTATATATTAATGTATATTATATTTTTTTATATATATATATATATATGTATATATATATATATACACAATATTTCATATTTCAGTATTCTACAATTTATAATGTTTACTAAACTATTAGAAACTTCTAATGAAAATATTGTAACAGCAAACATAATTCTTTAGATATTCAAAATGCTGCAGAATTAACCCCACGTGTGTTTTTGCATGTAATTGGCATGTAAGCTTGTTGTGTATCAGGGAAGATGCTGAAGAAAAGCTTGTCAAATATATAACTAATATGGGTGAGATATACATCAAACTCAATCAAGAGTAAACCAGTACAGCTTGATGCTAGGAACCAACATGCATTCTCTGCTTAAAACAACCACAATACAATACTTTAACACACCATTGACCTGATTTCTTGGCAGGCAAAGGGAGGTATAGACTTCTGTCAGCTGCTGTGTTTAAATCTGTGCTTGGCCGGAATGCAGATGTATAGCATTTAGAATTTTATGGTCGGAACATGCATTTGTGGCTCACTTTGGAGGTGTTTGAATTCATAAAGAAAAAGCGGAGCTTAAACTGAATAACAGAATAGCCGAATAGATTTGTGTGCACATAGATTATATGCAACTGGGAAATATATGAAAAGAGAAATATTTATACCGGTATATACCGTATTTATCGGCATATAACACGCACTTTTATAACTAAAAAAATAAGCTTAAACCCTACCTGCGTGTTATACGCCGATAACTCCTAGAGCTGCACGATCTGCAGCCGCGTCTCCCGCACTTCCGGTTCCGGCGAGGGTGCGTGTTATACGCCGGTGCGTGTTATACGCGGGTAAGCTAGGTATATATATATATATATTATATATATATTTTTTTTTTTTATTATTATGACTTCTATACCTAAACTCTTCAATTCAATGCTGATGGCTAACTACACATCTATATTGTTGATTAGATTTAGATGAATTAACCTGCACAGCATTATTAACAGCGTAGACAGTTAACGTACAAGTTGCATGCATACCATACATATCAGGAATATAATAAATAATTATACTGAAATCTTGGGTGTTGGATCAATGGTCATCTAGAAATATATGTGAGTACTTGGAATTCTTTACCCACCCAATGAAGGAATTGTACAAAAATGTACAAATGTTTATTGCAATAAATGGAATGCTTTGAATAATCTTGAAACAGTTGTTTATTGTATGATCTCTTATGAAGTAAGAAATAAAGAGGAGCAATAATTAACTCTGTGTGAAATTTTGTGAAGATGCAAATAATATTTACTCAAATTTACTCACACAAGGTTAATAGATTTTCCT